>WTSP01014596.1:0-43984 GCA_025331215.1 Actenoides lindsayi | reverse complement strand
GGCACTACAGAAAAGAGATTGGCCCCTTCCATTTGACACCCACCCCTCAGATATTTATAGACATTAATAAGATCCCCACTCAGCCTTCTCCTCTCAAGACTAAACAGCCCCAGTTCCCTCAAGTCTTTCTTCACAAGGAGATGCCTTAATCATCCTCGTAGCTCTAATACTCTCTGAATTTCTCCCAAGACCAAAGCTACAGCAGGAGCTGCAGGGCCACCCAGGGAGAAACCCACAGATGTGACAGTCAGGAGACACCACACCCATTCCTGATCACTGTGCATGAAAACCAAACACCCAGCTCGGAGCAGCGTGTCAGTGAAAAAGGCAAGCAGTGTCTGGGTAAAATCCAAAAGAAAATACCAGGCTTGCCTCCAGTGACCACTCAGAGTCACAAGGGGACAGGGCAGAGCATCAGCCCAGCAGCCCAATGCCCAAGACCTGTTCTCCATCAGATGCCAAGCCATCACCCTTGGCAAAGCAATGCTGTGCCTTATTGTGACGCTGATCGTGCAGCCAACCTACCTGCCCAAATCCTATTTGTTCAGGGATACGGGGTGGAGAAGCAACAACTCTGCCCATGAGCATCATCCTTGAAGGAAAAGGAATGCGCAAGCATGAAGTTTACCTTCTGTAGGCATCCAAAGAGAAATCCCACCTCTATAGAAACTCTCCTTTGCTTTCTGCTTTGGCTCTGTGTCTCACCCCATCACAGAGGGTGGCAGGCGCTGGCCCAGCCCAGCCCCCAGCTGCTCCCCAGCTGCTGCCCAAGAGGCTGTGGCACATTTTCCAGTGATGGGGCTGGGCCGGTGTGAAATGCTGCACATTGCAGCCAGGCCCGGGGCACTCGACAGTGTTTTAGAAGAAGCCCCTGAGATTTCCATAGTTGGAAGAAAATAGATTCTCTGAATCCCCTCCTTGGGCTTTTGCTTTGTCTTAAATGAAAATAGCAGAGGGTAGGAAGGGAGAGATCTCCTGTCCATGCTGCTGCACAGGGTAGGAGCCACTCCTGGCATCACAAATAATAATCTGCACGTGAAAGCAAGAGTTACAGGGAATTGCTGCCTGGACCTGCCAGTGGGGACAGCCAACCAACCAGCAGAATGGGCTGTTGTTGGCAGCAGCACGTACATCTGCTTTATTACAAGCGCAGTTTCTTGTTGCAGATAAACTCTGTAACTGTCAGTTGATGTCCGTACGCTCGACGTGGTGCTTAGGGGTTTCCCCGCAGCATCCTCCTCTCTGGGCAGCACGGTTGTTCAGCTTAGAAGCCTTTACTGTTTCAGGAGTTTTCCAAATATTAAAAGCCTCCTAGAAAGACTGTAACTGATTATGTCCTGCAGGTCAAATCTTTCCAGCTGCTGCACAACTAAAAGTTGCCCTGGGTAAAGTGCAACTGCAAAGGCACTTCTGGAAAAAGCTGTCCTTTTGGGTTTGCTTTCTGTCTTTTAACTGTGAGCTTTAGAAGGAAATAGTGCACCTAATAAAGCTAAATGGTTAATTTACATGTATATATTCCTTTTTATGCTTGCTATCGGGTAGAAATTCAGTGTCAGGGAGAAGATCAGTCTTTAGGGCAAAACAGTTTGTAACTATTAATTTCCCAGTGTGTCAGAAAATAGTTCTAATATTTGCAGCATATTGGTGCATTTTTACAAGTGATAGTCTCATGTAATTGTTTTCTCCCACTTTATGCCATTGTTCTTTGCAAAGCCATATGAGTTTTTACTGGGAAAAGTATGATGCTGATAGTTTCTTTCCTTTAAAGTTTAGTAGATTTTAAATTGAATATTAAATTAAGTAAACAACTGGTATTCCAGTTATCAGAATGCAACTTATTCTCCTTTTTACCTACATGGAGCTCATTATGAAAGAAAATGATGAAAATTATACAAATATAATTACCTAACTCAAGCAGCATTTGTCCAAAAAGGAAAATGCCACACGTGGTATGTAAGTGATCAACAGCTTTTGAAATTAATAGGGACTGAGCACTATATCCCTAAAACATATTTGCCAACTTCAGACTGAAACCATATTCAAATGCCTCGACCCCAATCTGAGTGAGGCATCCAGCCCAGATTTCTCCCCTTAACCTGGTTTTCATTTTGAATATGCAATTTACCTTTAAGATATTAATCTTTTAAATATGAATTGGTTTTCTCGGATGCCTGGCTATCATAAAAGGCTCCAGTCACTGCCAGGAATGAGATTACAATGAATATTGGTATTTGTCATGATTTGTCTGCCTCTTTGCCATTTTATTTTATGTTTCGAACTTGAATAATCCAGGCCATGCATATTAAGCACCTGGGGCTCTCCATTCACAGGCACGGCAGGAGGAAAAAGGACAGGCTTTATTTTAGAAGTGCCCGGTCGCACACCCAGCCCATAGCTAGGGGAGCAGTCATTTCCATCTGTTCAGTGGGAAATGACTCTCTCCTTTGTCAGATTTGGAGGAAACTTGGAATTCCTGATTCTGAGCACAGCTGGCCAAAACACATCCTCCCAGTTTCAAGCTTACAGCCCGGTTTAGATAAAGCATTGCAGAACCACGTGCTGTCATTAAAGCTCAGGCGATGGGCAGCTGGGAACGCTGCTCTGCACCAAGCAGGAATTGCAGCCTGGTCCACCCAGAAGCTCCCAGGGTAACTCTGCTCAGCATCCCTGTCCTTGGGGGATGCTACACACGTCCCCGCTCACAGCTGCAGCCCAGATGGCACCCAGCACCTCGGTCTGATATGATGACACAGCCTCTGGGTCAGGAAGGATCTGAGCTGTCGCTGGCTGAAGGCTGGTGAGGAAGAAATTGGGGACTCCTCCATGCTCACCCCATCTCAATGCCCCTCCCGTGACCCCGAGGTGGACCCCAGTGCACCGGGGCACAACCCATCTCTCTCACCAGATGTGCCCACTACGTTCAGAAAAACCCAGAAAAGGGCAAGTCAAAGCAAACTTTTTTTGTCTTCAGCATTTCTCAGGCCTTGTTGACAAAGATAACATTTGTTCTTCTGGAAAGCAGATGTGAAAAACCCTATCAAACGCTCCTCCTCCCAGCCGGTCTGCTGGCCCTCAGATGAGTTTGGGCGGTCTTGTTTGTATGCATTTAGTCTGCTACACGTTCACTGTGATTTCTCTTGATTAAATAAAGCATTAATAAGTTAATCAAAACAAATGCCACCCTTTTGCTGTCCCCTAAGCACATCTGGAGCTACGCAAATCGTTCGATGTGACTTCTGGAAAACGGGAGTGGTTTGGAACTGTAAACATAGTTCCGTATGGCTTACACGCAGTCTCACGACCACTCGGCATCAAAGTAAAAGCAGCAACTATTCTTGAAGTTGAAATGAAGTACAGATAGCAAATGTGAGTACTTGCAACTTCTGGGTCACGCTTGAGCAAGGAAATGATGTTAAGAGCTCGAGCTGCTTCTCTTTCAAAGGAGCCTTTAAGAAGAGCTCAAAATATTTTTAGAATGAAAGAGTCTTGTAGCTCATCCCCAAAGACCAGCAGAAGGCAGTGAGCTCAGGGGGTGTATTGGGGGCTGGCTTTCCCCACCTGAGAAATTGTTCTGGTGCTGCCTCAGTTTCTTAAACCTATGTGACGGGCCAACACTCCCAGCAGCGTGGAGACTGGATCAAAGCGAGACACTGGAAGGCATTGGAAGACCCTGCACACTGCTCCAGAAAGTAAAGCATGCTCCACCTTTGAGGATTTAAAGGAGCCTGTAGCATGTTGAACTTAACCCTAGCCATATACCTTCTTCTCCCTGGATGCTCTGTGCCCAGGTGAGGACACAGGGGGATGCCACAGCAGCTTCTATATCACATTTCTCCCCCTGACCACTTCAGCAAAGGGCGTTGTTCCCATTGTGATCCTCGCCTTGATTGGTGCGTTGATTGCATTAGAGATGTTCTGGGAAATCTTTTCAGCAGATTAGCAGGTCACTCTCCCCACCCTCTCACCGCATCCCAGAGCAAAGCCAGTGAGCCCTCTGGAGCCTACAAATCCCAAAGCAGTTAGAATGAATTTCAGGGTGGGAGGGCTGCATGGTGAGGGCTGTTGTGGTTGCTAACTTAATCCTCTTTTCCCATTGCACCGGACCTTGTGATATGCCAAGGGTTATAGCATCCCCAGATGCCCACTCTCATTTCATTAAAATTTGAGATTCTTTTCTTGTCAGATCAAAATATCTACCAGTGTCTTTGGGCAGTGCCTTAGAAAACCAGGTCTCCTTTGAAAGGCAAGCAGAGCAGACAAAGCCAACAGCTAGAGATGTGGGGCTCAGTGGACACAGGGATGTTTTGCAAGCTTTGAGCGTCTATATTTTTTTCAAGTATTTCAGTTTGGGCTAAATGAATCAGAACAAAATAAGGATCAAAATTCTGCTGATAAAATGACCTTTTTCACATAGTTCTTTTAAAGTGACAGTTTTGTCCACAGGAGCAGAACTAGGCTCCTCATAGGAGCAAAAGCAGGGAGAAATACATATTGGCTTTTTGAGTTAATATGGAGCTTTTGGATTTTAACCTCCTACCTTTAAAAATGGTAGTTTTGAGGTAGCTTGAATGGCTTTGCTGATTTGTTTCAACCTCATTAATTTCTGTGGCAAAAAATGACAACCTCATGTAACCAAGCCCCTCATCAGGAGAGCGCTCAGACTTCAGGCCAGCCTTAGAGTGGGGGAATGTTCCCACTGAACCAGTAAAAACTTCCTCCAGGCAGAAAAGCTGCTCCCAAGGCCAAGCACTTGGATGAAATGGCGCCTGAATAACTGGAGCTGCAGGGGAAAGAAAGCTGCTGATTTCCCCAGGCCATGGTGTGTGCTCGGGTGCTGCTATCACTGTGAACTGAGGGAGCAACGGAGCAAATGAGGTTGCAGTAGTAATTATGGTTGGCAAAAACCTGGGACTCATTGCTGCTCACTCGCCAGACTATCTGTTTAATTATGAAAATAATCTCATTAATAAATAAGACACAAGAAGTGAGAGCTCCTGCCCCACCAAGAACCTTACATGTTCTTTTATCACTGGTTCGTGTACCCCACAGGCCCTTTCTCTAAAGCATCACAAGCTCCCCTGAAACCCTCCCACCCTCTTTGGTCTCCTTGCCTGCAGCAACCCAAGCAGACCTTATCCTTTAAGGATTACAAACCTTCTCATTTTCTGCTTGTTTATGTCCATTTGCTCTGCTGCCAAAACTTGTATTGTTTTTTTTTTTTTATTTCACTCTATTATTTTCTAAAGAAACACAAAGTTAACTCCGAGTGCCACATCCCTTCACTTGAGCTGTGTTTTGACAGGAACACCACAGACCCTCGCATGTCAAGAAAATGCTTGTCTGACTTTTAAAGTCCTTTTTCAACAAGTCCTTCAATTGCTCCATCAAACTGAGGGGGGAGGAAAAAAAAGTTAAAGCAAACAAGGTACACTTTTGCCCTGTCTTTAAACAAGAAATCCACCCCGCGCGCCCAGCGTTGATCCAGGCAAAATGCCAACTTGGGAGTTCAGTGAATTATCACCTTTTTAGAGGAGATGAAAAACACCCTTTCCCTCTTGTATGAGTTGCCACAGTCCCACGAGAGCCGAATCTGGACAGATAGGTCCAGGGCAAGAGAGCCCTCAGAGAGGGAGTCCCCATGAAGTGTTCCTGCACTGGGAGGAAGCCACCAAGAGACAACTCCTAGCTCCCCATCTGCATCCAAATGTGACTTGGGATGGGGAGGGGGAGAAGGAGGGAGGGTGTTTTCTAAGTAATAGATGAATAAATAAGGAATAAACCAAACATTGCCAAGGGCCACGAGTCAAAAAAAATCAACCCAAAATGAGCTGGAGCATTATGAAATTCAGGCAGAATATGGGAGCACTTCCTTCACTGTTTGCACTACAACCAGCACCCAAAAAAGTTCACACCTGTGCTGGGAACCTTGCCTAAAAAAAAGCCCAGCCAAGAATTTGAAACAAACACATTTTCAGACTTTTCTAACCTCAAGGCATTTTCGCAGGGATTGCCAAGGCTCCGAGTCAAAGCAGGAAGAGGAGAACAAACAAAACAACCCCTGGCCAAGCCCAGCTCGCCTGCATCGTGCAAAGCCACCCTTGTGGGATGACCACAACTGGGATGGGGAGCTGGGTCAGGCTGGGGATGGGTTTCCTAAAGAAAAGGCTCCTCCAGCATCCCAGTCCCACCTCGTGCCATGGGCATTGTAGGGAGGAGCGTTATCAGCTCAGCATCTCCAGAAGGAAGGGAAGAGCTCCCTGATTTCAACCGTCTCTGAAGCTAAGCAGGACTAGATAACGACATCGCACAACGTTGCCATAAAATGTAAAAATGAGCTCGAGTTAAGCAAGCGTGCTGCATTCAGGGAGGTAAGCTGCTCGCTTTCTCGGCAAGGTTTGACAGTAGCTTAGTAACTCCATGTCACCAAAATATTGATAGGGTTTCCAACCTGGCAGAGCCTGCACACTGCATGGAGACCAACTGTATCAACAAACAAAGCAACCCCTCGGCGCTGCTCTCTGTTTAGTTAAGTGCATCTTCCTCAAAGAAATAGAAAGGTAATTCCTCTGCTATTGGCTATTTATAGAGCAATTTACAGCACAAGTCACCGCAGACACCCCGCTTGCCTTTGCCGTGTCCTGCAAATGCCCAGGCTGTGTTTTTCCAGCCCACCTTGCTCAGCGTGCATGGGTGGCTCCTGCCAAGCAGTAGTCAAACACCCGAGCAGACACAGACAATTAGCAGCATCCCTCCTTGGACGGCTGGACTTTCTGTGTGGTCCTGCTCTGCTCTTCAAAGCACGGAGACTCAAGCACAGACCCATGTGGCGTGTAGGAAACACTGGTAGGTGGTTTGTTGAGAAGACAAACCTCCTTGCCGGCCATCCCACGAAGAGCTGCACCATGGTGAAAATACCACTCTGTGTGATTTCTGCCTCACTCAGGAAAGGCACAGGGAAAGGGAACTGACCCTCACCACCATCACTCATCCTGCCAGATGTGGGGTCAGACATCCAAGTTGACTTGGACCCATAAAAATGGCTCCCTGTGGAGGACCATGAAGGTTCCTGTGCCAGGCAAGCTGGCAGCTCCCAAACCAAGGTTCAAAGCTATCCCTGTGATGCATTGATGGATGGCAGAGCTGTCAGGGCTGGATGTGGTCTACCACACAGCCTGTCCTCCTAGGATGCCACCAAGAGCCTTGTGGTTCTCTGTGGAGGCTGCTGGCCTCATCACATCAGCACTAGCAACAGGTACTCTTGGTGGAGATAAATCAGATGTTGGCTCCATTCCCTCAGTAGGAGACACTAAGATGAGAAAGGTCTATTAGTCACCAATTTGGGGCTTCTTTTTAACACAGGACACCAAGCTCCCTGGGTAAAATGAATGCTTAAGTAACCACCTTTGTATTTAAGGACAGAGAACTGGAAAAGAGCTCTGATTCCAGTCTCCTACCATCATAAAGAAGTTCATAAAATCTCCTTCAAAAGCAAAATATGCTCATTTTAGAAAACCAGAGTGGTTTAGCTGTCTTTATTCATCCCAGGCTTGTAATGAAGGAAGGTTTCCAAAGGCAGGACTTGGCCCCCTAGCATGCCCCTAGCATTGCAGGCTCTGGACACCCCTGCCAAGAAGAGGGAAAGACAGACACGGTCAGGGTCATAGGGATAGCTATTGCTGGGAAAAATCTCAGGAAATTTAGGAGTTTCACTGAAATGTTTTAGGGGTAATTACAGATAAGGGGAGAAGTAAGTATTTAAAAAATTTCAAAAGAAGGTAGGACAGGCAGGTCCTGGGCTGGGGTGAGCCAAGAAGCAGCTCTTGCTCCCAGGGATGGCTTCTGTCAGTCAAAGACCTGTCTCAAGAGCTGGGGGTGAATAGCAGAGAAGTAAACATCCTCATCTCCTGCTATGCCAGGGGAGAGGCAGTAATACACCCCTACACCTCCACTTTCTAGTTATTTTGGGTGAGGATTCAAAGCTCTTGCTTGAATTAGACAAATGTGTTAGCATTCAGCGCCCACCTTCTCCTTGGAACATCCACACTCTGAATTCCTAAGGCACTCAGAGACAACACCGGGATTAAAGACACGTTACAAATGGTCCCTTGTAGGGCAAACTTGCTCCCACACTAACCTTGCAGTTTTCCAAGGAAGAAGATGACTGCAGTTTGTTTCATTCCACCAGCCTGGCCTGGCTTGGCTGCTTTTGTAAGTGTTTGACACAGTGCTCTCTGCTGCTGCCAGCATCTAAACCAACCTGAGTTGTGGGCCAAAAGGTGCTGGCCAACATAGGTCTGACTCTGCATCTGTACCAATGACACTGTCCCCAGGGTAGATCTCTGCACCCATCATCTGTGCTTTGTTTTGTCTCGGTGCAAAGTGAAATGTGACTGCATGTTTGTGACTGCTGCACCCTCGCCGGAGTCTCGACAGCTCTGCTCGTGTCTGGGCTCCTGAGGGAATAAACAGAGAGGGGAGAAAGAGCCAAAACACCAGGGGAAACAAGAGAGGAGACAGGGAGATGCCAAAAAAGACTCCCTCCTGCTTGTTCAGACAAAGCTTGTCTCGCAGCCAAAAGTGGCAGAAAAATGCTGCCCTATAAAAGCAGGCAGGGAGCAAGTAAAGTCCGAGATGTCCCTCACTGCTGGCTGGACACTGGGCTTTGCTTGCCAGGGGAGCAGAGATGGCTCCTGGGGAACGGGCACACCAAGCACCAGGTCCTTCTCTGTGTGTGTAGCTGGGAGGGGGATTTGTTGCGAGTGATGGAAAGGCGAAGCAGTGAGAGATACCCAACCTTCTGTCTTCTTCAAATGCCCCTCCTGACATTAAAGCAGAGAGGGAGCTTTAATAAACAGTCCTTTTTCAAAAGCTTCTGTCTCCATCTTTTCTGGATTAAACTGCATGTCTGTCTCCAATCTAAATGTTAAGTCAAATCGGCTACAACATGTCTGCAGAAGCCCCAAGTGGAGCCTGGGATACTGTCTGGATCTGAAAATACTCGGTTGGAAAATCCCACAAGGTTCGAAGCTCTTAAAGCAAGAGCCCACCAGAGTTGCTGATAGACACCCCTCTCCTTCCTGCAGGCTTCTGGCTCGCTGCTGAGCTGGGACAAGGCAGAGCATTTGACGATAGTCCAGTATTTTGGAGAAGACGGGGTGGCCGAGCAGAGGAGGAGCGCAGCTGCAAGTCAGAAGACCCAGACTGAGCTACCAGCTCCACAACTCTGGACGCATTGTGTCCCTTCTTCATTTATTGCTGACAGCGTGATAGAGCCTTTTGCAACATCAATCATCTTAAAACAATAAAACCCATAAAACAGACCAAACATTTTGCTTCCAAACACATCAGCATTAGTGACTTCAGATCTGTATCGGCTGTAAGTGCAACTTTATTATGATAAAGTAGACTCTATTGGTCCAATACTCTTAGCAAAGACTACTTTAATGGGCTAGAGTTTATTTTCCTGGACTACCACACACAGTCACCACTGAAGAAAAAAGAGAGGACTTGATGGGACTCAAGAGCACACATATTTCTTTGTAGCTTTAAAACTGGTTTAATGTTTGCACATATGTAATGTTCCTGGATGCTTTTAATTCTCATGAGAAGTTGCTCAGAGGGTTGTGCTTAGGATGTCCAGAGGAAAATTTTATGTGGGTAATTAGAACATAGAGACAACCTCCTCTAACCAGCACAGTGACGCTGCTTTGAAAAGACTGAACTAAGTATTACTTGGTCTTGGTGGTTATTGCCCTTTTTGTACTTGGCACTCCAGCATTCAAGTCCATAACAAACTCAAGTTCCACTCCAAAAAACCCAATTTTCCTCCCAGCTGTTGTTTAACAATGACCTGAATATTTCCCATTGCATTTTCTTTTTCTTTTTCTTCTTCTTCTGCCTTTTGTTTTTTTTTCCCTGCATGGGAATGTAAAGTTCAATTTCTACAAATACTCATGCCAGTGACATCCTGGCTTCAGTGCTTGCATGCTGCTGCCAGTAAAACCTGATGGACTGAGTGTCAGTGAAAAGTGGATACAAAGGGTGTAATCACAACTCAGGCAAATTAATGTAAAAATCTCGATGAATATTAATGACATTTTTGTGGCATTCAGCCACCACCAGCATTTTGAACTTCTCCCATCAGTACTGCAGCCAGCTCTGGGGAAGGGGAAAGATTCCCCTCTTCACATAGGACTTATCAATCCTTCAGTGCTAAATTAGGACCAACACAAATTTCCTCCAAATGCTTTGCAACACTTAACACAGCCTGTAAACATTCTAAACACAACCCTCAATCCAAGACATGCCCTCCAGTAGTTCTTGATGTGCTTTACCCCTGCAGTGTCAAAACACAGGGCAAACACCAACCTCTCCAAATAATTTCAGATCCACTGACTCAGCTACCAAAGACCAAATGGCCAGTGAGGTGCTGCCTTTCTCACAGAAATTTTACCTCTGCAAAACCAGCTCGGGCGTGGAGAGCACTTGGCACAGGGCAGAGAGCCTGAGCTCAGCCAGGTCCTCCGGGTGCTGCTAGAAGCCGTGCCACTAATAACATTTTCTCTCATCAGCAAAAGCTTTAACAAAATCTTCGGGCATTTCTACTTTATTCATGGGAGCCTTGATGAGTCGGAAAGAGAAAGCCTGTTGTGAGTGAAGGACAGACATATTTCCCTCTGTCAGCTTCAGTCACCTGAAATACCGTCTCCAAAGAAACGTCTTCATCAAGGCAGAGAGTATATACTTTCTGCAGTGAACATGACAATAAACACGTCTGAGCACACTGTAAAAATGAAATAGTAAGTCAATTACATCACGGCTACCACACTGCCAGGGCATGTGGTTTGTTGGATCCACAAAGCTTCAGCAGGAAAGGCTCTTAAAATTCAGTCAACTTGTGATACTGCAAGATGCCATGTCATGTCCCTAAAATGTGTCATTTCCTTGTGAAAATTTGGCTTACAGGAGGTTAATAATCCAGCCACTACTGCGAGAAAGTGATGGTGTCTCTGGACACCACCACCTCAATGTTCTCCTACATGGATGTGAGGACACTCTTTGGGGTCGGTCCCAAAGACTCTGCTTGGTTATAATGATGACAGCTATGGCTTGCAGCATGCTGAGGCTCACACAGACCCACAGAAGTTTTCTCATATTATTTCACAGAAACAAAAAGGCTGGCAGCAACCCACCAGGCAGCCTCTGAAACCTTCACTGGTCATCAGCCAGCTCAAAGCTGGGCACACCAATGGAGCTGGTGACGGGTACTCGGTGTCAGCAGTGCCTGTCTGCACCCGATGGTCACCCAGTCCCAACCTGACATGAGGGCAGCAGTGCCCAGCAAAGGACACCAGTAGGAATAGGGCCCTAAGCCCAAACGCCTGAACACAGCTGGGAGGCAGTGACACTTTTTGAGGGTCATAATCTGAGCTCTTATTCCTGTCATCTAATGCTGACATTTTTACTAATCCCTCCCACCTCACCGAGTGCTCTAGCTGATCTCAAATTCAGTCCAAAACCTACCGGAGCCTTTTTCCAGTCTCCTTCGTGGTACGTGATAAACTTGTGCTAGTAAAACCAAACACAAATGGCTTCAGTCTGACCTGATGTAGCTCTTCTGGGATCGGTCTGACTTGGCCCAAGAAAAGACAAATATTCACTCCGTACACAAAGCAAGACAAAGCTGCAAAAAGTTGTTCGACAGCTTTTTGTCATACAGAGGCACTTTCAGAGTTGTCAGGACATGAAAGAAAGCACTATTAAATAATATTTGACTTGAGTATTATGTCACATGAAGTAAACATCATCTGTTGCCCTGATGGCTTGCTTCGGGTTGGAAAACAACCGCTGCTGCCAAGGCACCCAGGCAACTTTCTAAAACAGGCTCTTGCCCAAGCACTCAGAGCAGTTTTTCCAGCTCCGCACCGCAGCCGAGCCCCTGGCAGAGCCAATCTCCCCTCTGCAGACGGACAGACGGATGCAGAGGACGCCTGAGCAGTCTCAAATCCCATTGGGTTCAGCCAGTTGAGCAGAGATGCATTCCACTTGCACCCTGACTCCCAGTCCTGGGAAGACATGTAGACCTCCATGGAGTGCCTTTGAGGTGGGGGCCTGGTTTCCAGCTATGGGAGAAGCTCAACCAGTCACTCAGATGGAGATCACAGACCTACAGCCATGACAAATGTGGTGCTGAGTATGCAGAGCCACAGGGAAAGGCAGAGGAGATGTGCAGAGATTTTGGCTGTGGCAAGGGCCAGGTTTATTCACTGATATTAGTAGAGAAATTAAATTGAGAGAGAAGCCACTCCAAAAATTCACCTTGGAAACAAAATTGCTTTAAGGGAGAAAAAAAGATGCAGAAGGAAGAGTCAAAAGCAGAAGGCAACATTTTACTTGGGAGAGAAATACAATCTGATTTATCAAGGAGAAATTAATCTCAGCCTGGAAAAAAAAAAAATCCTTAGGATCCAGAGCTGCTGTAAAGAGCAGTCTGGGGTATGCAAGCACCAGAAATGGGTTTTTTCTCCCCCTAAGAACATCCCCATCCAGAAGACACTGGGTGGTGCAGAGGGACAGACACTGTCCGTCTCGGGTCAGCTCTTTTCTTTCTAAGGCATAAAGAGAAGATGTGACCATCAGGATGCAGCGATGGTCTGTGTGGCTACACAGACAAGCCCCTGAGCAAATCAGTCCTAGACAGTGCAGTGAGCAGCATTGTCACCCAAGGAACACCCAAACCGTTGCAAATGATGATGGCACCTTCAGAAAACAACAAATAAATAAAAAAGGATAATTTTTCACCTGGAAAAATCTTTTTTTCTTGGAAAGATTCCAGTAAAACAAGTTGAAGTGAATCCATGCCAGGGAGGTTTTGTACATGTAGACTCACTCCTGTGTGCACAAGTCACAGTCTTGGAACTTGCATGGTTCCCCCTGGAGATCCCTGCACCCCAGAAAACTCCCATTGCTCAGGGAAGCTGTCAAACAGTGTGAGCCGAGCCCAAGACAATGGAACTGGCTTGGGAATTGCACTGAATTTGATAGATTACCAAGATTTATTCTGTTTGTTTTTTTAAGGAAAACGTTTTATGGAACCCAAAAATATTCTGCTAATGAAAATAAAAAAGCCACTTACAGAAGGCTTTGTGAGCCACCACATAGACAAATGTTACTAAGTACAGTGTTTAAACTGGGATTAGAGACGTGAACATTAAATATCAAGAAGCAACACAACCTCTAGCGTGGGAAGTCCCCAAGCCATCAACAGCCATGAATCAAAATGACATCAAGAGTGGTATCAGGGCACTCTTGCCTTGTCCTTAGATTTTTTTTCTCAGCATCTGCTCCAAGGATAAACTTTGATCTGACCCAGGGGAATGATCCTAACCTATGTGCAAACACCCACCACACAGAGGACCCCATTTTGCAGTTGGATTGCAAATACCTCCTGGAGATACCGAGGCTTTTGTCTTTGGATTAAGTACAAAGGCCTGGTGGTGGTTTACAAATAAATGCCTTAAAGATAAACGCATGAAGTTTTCGTAGGAAAAGATGTTCTTGCAGGAAGTGAAGGAAAAGCAAATGTGAGCTAATCGGGGCAATGGCAGAACAGATGAGTTCATGGCCAAAAACCCCCTAAATTCATTGCCATAAAAGATAAAAATTGAATGAGTAATGAGAGCACAGCTCTGTCACAGCGGGAGGAAAACTGGATACAAATGCAGAGGTCTTTTCACTAAACAAATCTTTTCTACAGGAGGAAAAAGAGGAAAATATAAGAAATACAATTATCCATCAATTGCTTAGCCAGTTTTCTCTTGGTATCCTGTATAATAAATGCAATTTAACACTTTGGGAATACAAAGGGAGAACTGTGTACAGGACCTGACGGACACATGATGGACATTAGTAATGGAAATTCCAGTCTTCCCAGACAGGCAGATGTGCCCCATCAAGGGGCTACGCTGTTACTAACAGAGAAAGGAGAGAGCAGGAACACAGAAAGATGAGCACATGAAGTCACCAGTGAAGTTGGGGCAACAACAGGAAGAAAATCTCTTGAATTAGGTCTGGCCACACTCCTCGGTGCCTTTGTGCTGTTGCAGCGGGGCCTAGGAAGTCTGAGCATCTCTTAGATGCGCTTAAATAGGGCAGTTTGGTATCAAACTGCAGCCCAGAGGGGCTCTCCCAGCTGGGGTCAGTCTCTGCTGATGCCCAGCCTGCCCTTGCAGCAGATCCCGCACACGGACGACTTCACATCTGCACTCTTGGATGGTTTTATGGGAAATGACGTTTTTAAGGGAGATGAGAAGCGAGTGGCTGCTAAGCACAGTGGAGATGAAGCAAACAGGATGCTGGCCAAGCCAAGACCGGGGCTGTGTGTCATTGTAATCTCCATTAATGCTTCCCCAGATAACAAGAACGTGGCTTGGTTGCAGCCAGGCTGCCCCAGTGGTCCCCATCCTCAGAGGCCAGTGGGAGACTGTGTATAGTCCGAAAGCAAGGAGAAAACCACACGCCTGAAAATGTCCTTCCCCATTCATTCATTTGCACAGCCTCCCCTGGACACTAAATGATTTCCCCAGGTTTATTTTTTGTAGTGCTTTTCAATGGTTACAGTTGTCAGATGCTTTCCCTGACAAGACACTAGTTTTTTTCAGTCGCTGTTGCCAAAATTCAACTACTAGGGCTTAAATTTTCCAAGTAAGCATCTGCTTCAGTCTAGATTTTGGGGAGAAAACATGTCTTGAAATACATCTCATGTTTCGTAGAATGAGCTCATGAAAAACAGGGTTGTTTTGTCTACACTTAAGGAAAAAAAAAAAAAAAAAAGGAAGAAGAATCCTCACTGTTCACAGCAACGCTAACATTTCCATACAATAGAGTGAAACATTACAGTTTGCCAGGGGAGAGGGAAGTCTGCAAGTTCAAAGCCATGAGAAGGAAAGTGTCGCTGCTTGGGAGGCTGAGCAGCAGCCAGGACAGATCTGCCACCAGACAGACCCACTCCCAGGACAAACCCAGCACTCTACCAGCAGCACGGGGCATGTCCTCCTTGGAGCAGTCGCTAGACTCTTGCTGGATGGAGCAGTTGCACATGGCTCTGTTTGCATCTGCGAGGCTCTGCCATCGATGCTTGGCCTGAACACAGGCTTTTTCAGAGGGCAGATGTAACATGGTCATGTCTGGAGAGCACTGCAGAGGTATTTTCAGGCAGGCTGGTTCAAGATGCAGCTGTGATTACATCATTCATTAATTTGTGGTAGAGACAAGTATCCCATAACTCAAGACTAAGAGAGATTTCTAGTGCTTTGACACTAAAGATTAAACAGAAATAAACACATGAGCATCAGTAAAACTGACTGCAAAATACCAGAGAGGGTAAGTGGTTAAGAATAGATAAAAATCAGTTATGTTAGTCTGTAATATGGATCTAACCACAGGGAGGAGAAAGGGATATAGAGACCATGATAAATTAAAAAGTTCTTCACTGTTTATGAATAAAGGATGTATTTAAAAGAATAAAGAGCGTTCTTAGAGAGGGGAGGTGTGGGCAGGAGTATAGTTGTGTGTAGTCCATTAAGCTGAGCGTGCTGTATTTTAGACTTGCCTATCTTGAAAATTTGGCTCTGAGGTACCTCGTACCAGCGTGTGTGGGTAAACCCAACGGCTTACTTAAAACCTTATTGTCCAAAGCACTCTGTAAGAAAATATGATTTTTCTACGAGACTCCGTAGCTGCCTCCAAGGCACGCATGTATTAGTAATAAAATCCTACTGTTTCCTAAATGTTTTGGGAAAAAAAGTACACAAAAAGGCCTATAAACAAGGACAGTAGCAGTACATACATTCTTCTGAATCTTTATAGCCTGTCTGGGAACAGTTACACACACGGTCAGCCAGCCACTCTAAAAGGGATCAAATCCTATGTAAAGCAATGTCAAAACCTTCATTTGTTCCTCGGGACCCCAGCATTCAAGGGGGTACTCAAGGGACTGACAAACCTCCAGCCCTTTAGCAGGGTCCCTGGGACCATCACAGCACTGCCCTGGTGACTATGGCCAGTGTTGGGGGGGTACCGTGGGCTTGGGAATAACATCTCCATAACTTAAATATCAAACTGAGGATGACACACCACTGTTTTAGTAACAGAGCCAAGAAAATTGAGAGTTTTTAAGTCAATGAGTACCTAAATAAAATGACTTAAAAATACCTATTAATCTCTTAAACCAAAAGGAATGTTTCAGGAAAACACTCACCTCTCTTCCCTACCCTTTGAAAAACTTCAAATAAGGTCTTCAACACATACTATGATTTTCCTTGCTTCAAAATAAAATAGTCTACTTCCTGTTTGGGTTACTCAGACTTTTAAAAAAAGATCTTTTATGCTTTTTGAAATTTCCTTTTAATGCTGGCCTAAAACACACTCACATCTGAGGGATGACAGAACGAAGCATGAGGATTTTTAAAAAGCTTTAGCAGAAAGATTAAAGATCCAACAAGTTCAATCTCAGTCCACAGGAGCTCCAGACCTTCCAAAACCTTATTTCAAAAATAAATGTCTTTCCCTTCAACGATTCACCTGCCTCTTTGCAGCCTGTTGTATCTAAGGTGCTAATAACAAGACTCAGAGAAGATGCGCTGGCACATCAGTGCGGGCACTGGTCAGGTCTGTCTGGGACAACATCTTGCTGAAGGACACTTGTGGCACAGAAGCACCCACAGCAGTGCCACGAGTGACTGCAAGCCTGGGCATCCTGCAGCAGCTCACCCTCACCAAGGCTGCACTTACCTAGAAGCAGAAGCACATGCTTTAAAAACCCTCCATCACTATGCGAAAAACATAAGCACGCGAAGGCACGAGGAATTCCATGATCAAATTTGGCATATTGATTTGAATGAACTTCTGCAAATTTTTCTGTGATTGCTAAAGAAATGCCAAGAAGTATCTGTTTGATAGCAAAGAGTTCATTGCTTGCAGTATCATGGGCTCCACATCCTGAAGAGCTTGGAAAGGATCAGGCGGCAGGGAGGACTGGAACGATTCCCTGGGCTCTTTTTAAAGGATATTTAAAAAATATGGGCTGCACGTGGAAAAAAATGGAACAGTTTTCATAAGAAAGGTTTTGTTCTATCTGTTCGAGTGAAGATATTTATGGTGTCTGCTGTGTCATTCCAGATTTGTCATGGGCCATTAAATATCCACCTGGATATTGCATCATTTAACTACTGGAATGCGTAAGCATTTCTGCTGCTTATGAAAGAGCAGGTCTTAGCTGTAGAGACCAGAAGTGCTCTGCTCTACTTTAGCAAATAAATCAGAGAGTGGATCAGATAATACAACTGCGTTCCGTTGTGGTAGACTGATAGTTTTGTGTATTTATTTTTTTTAACTGATCATGACAAGAATGTGAGTAGGGGCTGTATATATTATTTCTGGCCTTCCCTTGAGTTTGTTAAACTTCTCTGGGTGTCAGCTGCATCTTGGAGGTTCCTCTGAGGGGGTCCCTTCTCAAACCAGACCCTGCACCAACACGGTCGGAAGGCAGCTGCTGCAGCCTCGTGCACAGGCAGGCACCTGGTAAGGACAAGCAAAAACCCCATGTCACTTCAACAATGTGCTCCACGCTTTGTGCATCTGAAGGTGGGAAGGCATCACTCAGTCAAGGTGGCTCCGATCTGTCACGATCTGGAACAGGATGCCGAAACAGTCTCAAATTCTGCTTTTTGTGCATGAAACGTCCACACAAACCCCCAAACTTTTTGACAACTGCGATGCCTCAAAGATGTGTCTGGCCTTAGGTAACACTTTTCAGACTCTCCCCTTGCACTGGCTGGTCCAGTTGCTCCACACTTGTGCTCAAGGCCATCCACCTCTTCTAAGTGTGGCTGGTGATGCACATTGTCCTCCAGGGAGGACGTGCAAAATTACTACAAACACCAGCACAGTATTTAAAGTGGAAGATAAGACTCGTGGTTACACAAGGCACTGAAATGGATATTTCCTCAAGAGAAAGTTTCTGAATATGTATCTCGTGACGACAGCCCTCTTTGGTGGTCCTGGCTTATCCAAGATGAAAAAAACAGGTTTTAATGCCTCCCGCTTCACTGATGGAAACAAGGTGGTACTGTAGCTGTACTGCAGCTGGATGTTGGCATGTGATGTACAAATCCAACGGGAAGGGACAGCGCTGGAAAGGCCTGACTCTGCCAAATCCAGGGGGTTTAAAATACATATATTTCTTTCCAGTCCTCAGTGACGATGGTGGAAAGGAACCTAAGCCCTCTCCAAAATCAAAATGCAGTTGTAGAGTGTTATTAGGAAAGCAAGGTGGTTCCAGGGGGAGGGATTTAGGCAGTCTGGGAGTGAGCTGGAGTGTGGACTTCTGGGCTGGCTCTCCTGGGGCATCCTGTGAGCCGAGCACCCTGCTCGAGGGCCAGCAGCCCCACGGCCTTTGGCCATGGCGTGCGTCATCTCACAGAGTCCCTGTGGGATGTGGATATTGGGAGCATGTCAAAAAGGTCAGAAAATCTGGCAGGTCTCTGCCCAGATGACATCAGTTTTGGAAGAACTTCGTAGGAATCAAAATCCTGCTGGGCAGAAAGCAAATGTCTGCAGATCTGCAACTGCAGGGGAAGGAGAAACTCTTTCAGCAGGAGGGTTTCCTGGTTGCTCTGCAAGTCACCCAGTGTGCCCATGCCCTACCAGATACCTACTTAACGCCTCCTGGTTGTCACCAGAGTGGCAGCAGCAGCTGCAGAAATGCAGGTTGGTTGCAAGTAGGACGTTCCTCCCTCCCGGGGCTGCAGGAGGTTTTCTTCTGTAATTCCAAGGGTTTCCTCTAAACTGCTCATGACAGAGGCTCTCACCCTCTTCTTCTGTTATCAACAGCATGGAGCAGTGAGCAAGCAGAGGAAGTAAACTGGGCAAGAAGAAGTTCCCTTGCAGAACAATTTTATCAACAATTTTGAAGCCCCTCTACACTTCCCAAGCCCAGAAGAGGCAGGTGCTCACAGTTTACTGTAAACCAGTAAAGAGAAGTGTGAAACAACTTACTGTACTAGGTCATATGGATAGAAAATCTCTCTCCAGGACAAACATATTTCAAGTAAGCCCATCATCAAGATACACTCTAGGCTTAGGAGAAAGCAGGTGCTATAAAGTAAGCTCTGTGGCACTTACCTTTGGAGGGAAGGAGGGAATTGTTTTCCTTAGCATTTCCCGTTCCTATTTTGCCTCAGCTCCACACAGGAGGAAAGCAAAACATCCATGTGGTCCCCAGAACAGCAATGGGGAGAAGAGAGGGAAAGTTTGCAGACTGCCATTGATGTTGGCATGCCGTGGTGCTCTAGAGAGTCTCCCCAGCACTACCCAGCATGAAACCAGCAGCAGCGATGTATCCAAAAATACCATTGTAACAAAATTGTCTCACTACTGCTTTGCCCACTTACATTTTATTACCTGACTTTTACCAATAGCCACTATAGCTCACAGGGTGCTTAAATTTGGGTTTTCCTTTAGTTTAAATACAGAAAGACTCCACGCGACCAGAGATACACAGAAAGCAGGAACATTGACTGTGAGACCCATCATAGAGCAACCTGTCCCAATAGCTAAATGTCAGCAGAGAGCAACAGGTAAAAGTCAGGCTATTTGCTTTGCTTCTTTCCCAGACCAAGATCTGACTAGTAACAGCTGCCTACTTTATGGCTGTCTCTTTTTATTAATTTATTTCCCTCCATGCCCCCCCCTCAAAAAAAAAGGGAAGAAAAAAAAAAAGAATGCTTAAAATGTATGGCTAGAAGAAACCGATTACTGTTGGCAAGTGAACTGAAGGGATCAATTGTTCCATACGGCAAAAGCCAAAGAACTCAGGGCTCTATTCACAAGAAAAGACTGATGTGCTAAAGGGCATGGAAATGCCACTTTTATTGTGTGGCGGAGAATTTTCACATTTGAATCCAAATTCCATAGGAGAGTGTGGTATGCAAGAGACCCAGCTACAAGGGCCGGCCAGACGGCATGTGTGAGCAGAGAGCATGTGCGCGAGGGAAGCATAATACCCTGAGCACAAAGGTTCTGTGTTCGTGTCCCCCCGGCACAATGTTGGGCTTTCACACAGGCAGGGAATTATGTGCAAAATGCCTGGAAGTCAGCACCAAACGTGCTCTGAAACAAGCAAATCTGGAGCAATGTTCTCCCTTTCCTTACCCAAGCACGGCCGGTTAGGTCCACGGCTAGTGGTGGCGCAAGAAAACTTGGTCAAACTCATGGGAATCCCTGTTTTAAGGGTGGAGAATAGACCCTTCACATGTCTATGCTTCAGGAGAAGGAGCAGCAATTCCCAAGCTGAGCGGGCTGAGGACATGTGCCCGCGGATGGGAGCGGGTATGCAGGGCAGGGTGAGCACGGGCATCGGTTACAGCACGGCAGGAGGAGTCATCAGAGGTAGGATGTGAAGAAATACGAGACCCTTGGCTGGAGGATAGACACACAAACTGTTCATGTGTTTGTACAGTGGGGCATGTTGATAGAGCAGTTAAGCGTGATGTATCCGAAGAAGCCAACTCAAGACGTATTTTTGGACGTGCATCAAAGGCAGCTCCCGCTGGGGAAGCAGAGGGTTGAGGACAAGGTGCTGCCACCTTGGCCCCGTGTGCCATGTTGTCCCCAAACCTCTCGGTGCTGGGTGCCACACAGAGAGCAGGAAAGGCTGACTCCTGCTCAACGCAGATATTAATTACCAGATGGTCTGGTGCTTTCCAACAGACAGCTGTACTAGAGCAGAGAGTCAGATAGGAGCTTTGCTTTGCAGTTTTACAAGCAGAAAACAGGAGCTGGGCCCAAATTGGGTACAGCTAGGTACCTCACTCCCCAAAAGGCCTTGAAAATCACAGCCCTTGCTCAATGAAGTGGAAGGAAAAAAAATTTAAAAATTCAGAACAGCCAAGTGGAAATTCTTCTAAGCAAATGCAAACGTTGAGATTTCCCAGGTTATGTTTTGGGCTACTCTGTCTCCAGGCATCTGAAAAGTCAGGACACACAAAGGTTTGTGCATTTAGAAGGAAGCTCATGACTAAAATTGGGCAAAGGTTTGTGAACTGGAGCAGGCAGAAAAGGCAGCGGGAATGACTTCAGCCTGTGCTAGCACAGACCCGAAGATCGACATTAGCAGCACAGCTCCCATCTGGGGCCAGGGCGGTGGGAGCGGGCGATATCGATGGCTCTCTGGACGGCTGACAGCACAGATGTACTGCAGCTTAGCCTGTGACTAATTTTAACAAGCTGCTTGCACGGTTACAAAAGGCAGATCTGTTGGCATTTTTACTTTCAACCACCTGGTCTCGACAAACATGTTCTGCAAATAGCACATATGTCATGAGGCCGGACACGGGAGACGTGCAAGGCAGGGAGGAGTTTCAATCCCCAGGATGGAGGCAGGGGCTGGGAAGTGGTTGTGGCCAGGATGTCCCACCAAACAGTGCACGTCAGCGTAACCAACGGTGGTCAATGGGCTGAAAAAACACAGTATTCATAGGAAGAGGTGAAACTTTTATAGGACAAATGATGCAGTTGGACAGATCTATTGCTTGTGATGGACACAGTGCCTTCTCCAGGTGTGGACTGAAGCAGAAAAACCCACAGTGCATTGACATAAGCCTTGCACCAATTCCTGTCCTTGCTGGGTCCATCCCTATTAAATGCCAGAACAAGAAACACAGCTCACAAGGGAAAAAGCCCAGAAGATGACACAGGTTTGACCCTTTGAAAGAGAACATCTTGAACAGTTTTCATAAAAGGTTTCTATTTAAAATAAATCCCTCTGTACTTAAGCCAGCCAGGGAGGACACAGCAACAGAGATGTGGTGCTTTCAGGGGTAATCCTGTATTGGTTCAAACTCTCAAGCTGGATGCCATTGGGCACTGCTGGGCTCCCTTGGGCAATGCTGCTCTTTTTCCATGAGATCCAGAAAACAAGCTGCTCTGAGGAACCTAAACATGCAGCAGTGACTACCACAGTTCTCTTTTTCTCATTCCACAGTGACCCTTTTCTCATTCCACAGTGACATCCATCACCAAAATGCAGGGAGGAAGCACTAGCATGAATTAACGTTAGAAATTAACATAGCCAAATTCAGGCATCATGACTAAGCACAAAGATAAAGGAGCTACTACTGCAGCCTCCATCCCTTGATGTCTTCACTGGCAGGCCATTTTGGAATAAGAGTTATTGGGCTCATTGCCAGGGTGACTGGGTAAATCCAGTGATTCATTAAATGTAAACTTCCAGTTGTTGATCTTCTGATACTCTCTGCCCTTAAAACTAATCCAGCTGTTCACAGAAGTTTCTTCTTGTTTCCTGGAGCCTGGCACAATGAGGAGATGAAGTGCAGGAAAATACAAGGCATAATGTCAAACTGGTGGGGCCGTGTCTTGACTTTTCTAATTCATAGGTCTCTTTTTGTGGCTGGGGATGGTGAGGGACTGCTGAAAAGCTGGTCTTTGATCAGATGAAGGAAGGGAGGACGACATCAAATGATGCAGAAACTATAGCAATGAAATCATATTTTCTGCCTTTTAGGAGGATGAAGCTGGTTCTTCTCCCTGCATCTAGAATTAATTTACTCCAGAGTGGAGAAGCAGGTCAGCACTGGAAATCTGCAGATCCATTCTCCTCTTAAAATGTATCCTGGCTTGCAAAGTTGAATTGTTGTTCCAGCTCATTTTCAGGCTATGTTAGGGCCATTTTCAGAACTCAGAATAAACCAAAGAGTAAAACAAGCAAACAACAATCCAAGAGCTTGTGTGTCCAATCAGCCGAAATGCTGGGTCTCTCTTCCCCAGAAAGCGTTTCGTATTTTTACTGCCATGTTACCAAAATGGGTCTCCACTGACCTATTATCTAAAGCTCATAGTCAAAGCCAGACCATTACAAACCTTCTGCACACAGGCTCGCTCCTGAAAAGGGTCAATCAGGAGTTTCAATAGTTGGTGAAACACACACTTTCAATTACCTACACAACACACAAACTCTTCACAACTTGCTTTAAATTAGTCACAGGACAGCAGAGAGGAATGAGAAGGATTTGAAAAGATGGAGATTTAGGAACAAATGATAATTTATGTCTTCCAGAAAATGCAAGTCAAACCTTGCCTGTTCTGGCCCTTCAGCACTCCTGATGGGAACAGGATATGTGTTTAGCATATCTCCAAGGTATTCTCATATGAACATGACAACCGGGTGCCTACTGTGAGGACAGCTATAACAAATCACCCACATTCTTTTCAAGCCAACGCTGCAATTGTTCTTCTTGTCGGATCATCTGGCTTCAGTGTGGGCTCCCTTCAATTTTTAACACGGAAAGTATTTCCAATAGTTGACAGATGTCTTTCCTCGCTTTACACTCCTTTCTTACCCTCTTCAGTGTTAGCCTTACAGGAAATACCAAGTTAATTGGAAAGATTAAGGAAGGTCTCCTACAGCTATTGAAGGGGAAAGTGGGAGCAGACAGAATGCAGTAAAGGGAGAATAATTCCTTTAACATTTTATTTTTGTGTTAAACTTTAAATATTAACAGCCAGAGGAAAGGCAGGCTTTAAAATTATGTTGGATGTTTGTTATCACTCAGCACAAAATAATCTCTCTCATAATATTTTTAAACTAGTAGTTTAATTCCTTGCCCACATATAGAAGACATTTTCCAAGAAGCAAGCGTTTGTAAACAGTTACTAGAAATACAATTTGATCAAGCTGTGCAATACTACAGCATATGGTCCAGCTCACAGGCCTATCCCACACACAGACCTCAGTTTTTTCACCTATTAATTTCTCTCCTGTGGAAGACACAATATTCATTCTCAGCAACAAAAAAAACACACCAACAGAAACACACAGAGGAATTTTTGGAGCATGTATGTACTAACATTTCTATAGAAAGTGTCTCTTATGAGCTCATTGGATATGGCAGGAGAGTTTGATGCCAAAGTTTCTAAAGGATGAGAAGTCCTCCCAAAAAAAGGATCCAGGAGTGGGATCCAGGTTTTCACCTCCACCTCTGTCTCCCATTTCACAGACAAAATGAGTATCCTCACATCTGTACCCCTTTGATCTGCTCTGATGTACAGGTTATATTCAAGTGTGAGTGGTTCCAGAGAATTTTCTTACTGAAAGGACACAAAACCCTGTCCTAATTATTTTCCTAATTGTACTGGGGCCATCTAAGCCGTTTGGACAGCAGGAGCCTACAGCACTACTGAACTAAACATATTACTCCTTTGGTGGTGCTGCTTTTGCGGTAAGACAAGCACCATTCTTCTCAGAAACAAGACTTGTAATTAGAGGGAGAGAGGAGCAAATGGACTCCTCTATCCTGCAGAGACCAGCTGCAAAATCCCTGCATGAGGAAAACGTACCCAAGGAAAAAACTCTGCATGACTGATGCTGAACATACAGCACTCAGCTCCTTAGGTCCAGCGCGAGAGGACGCAGAGAATGGACACGGCTGGAGCACGGATGTAGGAACAGATAGTAAATTAAAAACAAGAGTTTTGCGTCCAGGCCTAGATGAGGAAGCACAGACAATTAGCAAAGACATGGTAATTGAAGGTCCAAGTCAGTGACAGTAACTGCAGGGCTCTACAGTACCCTGGCAGGAAATCGCTTCATTAAGGTGCAGGTCTCTGAGCTGTTACCACCATTACAACTGGTGGGGATAATTTGGGATAATTTTCAAGATCGGTATTATTTGTGTCATGCCAGTCAGCATTTATCCTGCAGGTCAAAACTCAGCACTCATTTAAAAGACATTTCAAAGCATTACCTGCTCAGGCATCTGGAAGTGCTTAGGCATGTGAACCTGTTTGCTATTTACGCTGCTTAACTGTTCCCATGTTAGACTGTGGTGGAAAGTTGGGTGATAGCAAAGAAAACAGTAAATTGCAAGACCCAGCACCTTTCCCAAGGCAATGGGAAGTTAAAAGCCCACTGGCAGCTTGGTTGCTCTTTGGTTTCTCCTTATCTCATGCCTTGAGAGTACTGGGGAGCAAATAACAGGGCAAAGGAAGGAAAATGAAGAGTAGCCATGATTTCAGATGAGGAGCTGCTTCGATGACATCAGGATGAAGACTGCCAAAGTCTGATGGAGAACAGGAGCATTCAGAAGGGAATCTGCAAGGAACAAGACTTTAATGAAGGATGCCTCAGCTGAGGACACTGAACAGATGGAATCCAGTAAGGAAGGATCTTCTGCCAGGAGTCATAAAGCCTGAATAAAGCCCATGAGAATTGCAAAGAAGGGCTGCAAGAATGCTTCATGAACACTATTGAACTGCCAAAAAGTCATATGCCTGCGAGTCATAGCAAAATTACCCAGGGCACATCCTGGGTAAATCTGATTTATGGTTCAATGCAGTTTTGTGTTAGTAGATCATACCTCCACATGCTGCATGTGGTGGCTGGCAGAAGGAAAGAGATAAACTACAGCAGAAGGCAGGCTGTGATGTGTAAAAGCTCCCCAGTGGCCGTGCTCCAGAGGCAGGGCTATCACCTTATGCAAACAAAGCAATAACAATCAAAGTTCGGTGATGATAGAGGCAAAGCTGTATGTGTTGGAAGGCGCTCACATCACTGCACAAGGCAGAAAGGAATTGACAGCATTAAAGCAGAAGGGACAGGGAACACCTCAGCTGAGCCTACAAGCATGGCAGACAAAACACTTCAGTGAAACTCCATCACAGAGAGTGATACAGAGATAAGTGGGGATATGCCACTTGCTACAGGACATTCCATCCCTGGAGAACACAGGGCAAGGAAGAGTTCAAAGAAGTTGAACAAATACTGAGGCAAGAAAAAATTTCTCATCTGAAGAGCCAGTACAACTTACCTTAAAAGGAAACAAAAAAGGAGAAGACAAAAGAATTCACTTTCTACTATTTGAAGAAACTGATGAGGAATTTATCTTTTCCATCTCCCATGACTCCAGAACTACCAGAGCAAGACCAGTCCAGAGGACAGCAAAAGACACACTTTCATGCAACCTCATCACTAGGATGTGGCGGTCACTACCATGAGATGTCACTGAAACTGAAGCACCCACTAGCATCAGGGGACAACTGCAAATGAGATGTGTATGAGTATCCTGAATTATCACTGAGGCCCTGGGCTGGGCACACACGCTTCCTTTTGGAATTATTATGTGGAACAGTTTTAGAAATGTTATGCATGGAGCTGCAAGCTGCAAAGTTTTAGTGTCTTCCTCTAAAGTAGCTCCCTTCTGAGGAAAGGACAATGTGCTAGAGAAAAAGTGACGACTTTTCTTCCTGGTCCACAGCCAACCCAGCAGCAGGATGAGTCCCCCATTGCAGAAGCAAGGGCAGTAACAGACATGGCAGCACTCACCGCTATGGTTTAACGGTGCCTCAGTGACACACATGAGGCAATGTGAGGACAGACACCTGCCAGTTCCCCAAGCCAACAAATTCCTGAGCCAGCGGCAGGAAAACAAACAAATACAACAATGACTTGCCCCGACAGCAACTTGGGGCAGGAGTCCTGGCTTGTCTGAAATATCAATAAATTGCTCTTTGGAAGAGCATGAGGTTTATCTGCTCTGAGAACACCCCCTCAAATATTCAGGGTCGTGTATTTCTCCTTAGCTTTGGAGTTATTTTAAAACTTTGCCCTGTCACCATCCTTAGGCACGCAGCCCATGGTGGTATTCCACTGCCAGTCTGCACCTCTCTGCGTGCCACAGCATCCCCATGGCATCTTTCAGCCAAGGTGCCCATTATCCCACATCCAGACCATTTCCCAGCCTGTGAATGGACGTAAGCCATTGCAAACCACAGACCAGGAAATCTTGCACCAGCCTGACCGTCACATCATGACATCAGGCCAAAAAAACTTTCCGTTTTCACCCTTTAAGGCACATTGACATAATACAAATTTTTAATGTGAAGATCTCTCTTTTCTTGGTTTGCTCCTCTCAAGCACTCCACAGGATAGTTGGTCACCATTTTTCTTCACCAGGTCTGTTCTTTTGCTCTTTCTCTGCCAAGGCTTATACTCAAATCTCATTTTCCTTTGAGTCCCATTGTGTAATTACCATTGTTATCTAATTCTTTTCCAAGAGAAAGGAATGCCCCTTGGTCTTTAAATCAGCTCAGATTTGTGACCTGGCTTTAAACACGTTCAGCTGAAAGCCATTAGTGATTATTCAATTGCCTTTGCTGTAAAATGGCTCAAATTACTCAACTTTAGTCCACTATTTGAAGAAAAAATATCAATTAAACCTTCAGGCTTAGAGAACTCACATTTATACGGTAGAAGCATTTAACAGTACTTTGATTCTGAATTTCTTCCACCAGCTTCAAGCAGAAGCCTTATTCAGAGCACAACTTTCCTACATGTGAGTGCTATCCCCATCTGAGAGGACGCTGGGTCCATGCGTGCCATGGACCTGAGACGATGTTGGGTTCAACAGCATGCTTGGGACCATGGCTGAGCTGCCAGCTGCAGAGCACATAACCCTGTGTCTGCGGCATATGCCCTACCATGGATCTGGGTACCCCCAACACACAAAACTCCTTCATCTCAGCCATGTGGCAAGAGCCTTATCTAACTCCACTAAACACTTTGTCCCCATGCTGTTGACACCACAGGATTTTTTCGATGAAAAGAATAAAGGGGTGGGGAAAAAAAAAAAAAAAAAAGAAAAAAAAAAGAAAATAAGGAAATGAAAAGTAAAGAAGAAAGGAGAAAGAAAAAAAATCAAATAAAGATGAAGAAAAAAAAGAAGAAAAAAAAAGTTAGGAGTCAGATGCTGACAAGAGCACTGTTTCTGTGCACGCCCATCCTTCCTGCTGTCTTTTGGCAGTGAACAGGGCTCAATTTTCTCCCCTTCTGCTCTGAATTTGACTCTTCTTCAAGGCTTGGGATGTCAACACTCTCAGGTCTGGCCATTAAAATCACTGGTCATACACAGCAAACCCATCTGGCACTAGTCACAACAAAGTGCGACTGTAATTTTAACGCTATCGATTTGATATCAGGAATCCAGTTTTTAATATCTCCAAGAAACCCTGAGCTGCATTTTGTCTCTATAATCCATAGGAACAGATATCAAAATTTGCCAAAAGAGGGAGCATTCCCTAAATGCTGGGAGACAGACTGTCCCTCCCAGCCCAGAGCCTGGGAGGTTTTGCAACAGGGCGAGTTGATAAAACCCACAGGCAGACACCATCATGACTATATGTTCCAGCTTGTTAATATTGCAGGGCACCGGGTCACCACCCCACTCAGAAGCAATCAAACAAAGCATGGTCTGCCCCCTCTAGCTAGGTATGAGGTGCCGTGGACTGACCCGGGGACCACAGCATGTGTCTGGCACCCTGATGGAGAAATCCAGACACAGATTCACCATTCAGGGGCAGCTGGGGCTGGGTACAACTTCTCAGGGCAGCCAGGAGGCAACACCAGGTGGACACAGGTTGACAATACCCTACATGAGGTTTTTGGGCCACAAGCACCTTCTTTTGAAGAGTTGCTCTGAAACCATGATGCTTAGATGCAAATTTCCCCTAGATCAATCTGTGCAGTCTGAAGGCAGAAACAGTCAGTATGGGGGGTTGGTATTAAATCTTTCCCTCTTCCATTTCAAAAGAGATCAGGTATGATGCCATTGCTGATACCACGAGTGATGCCACTGCAGAGAAACACATGACTCACAAGCGTCTAATTCAAACACTGGGCCAAATTCAGATGCGGCTTCTAAGTGGCACAAATCAAAAGACATCAAATATTCAGAAAGAGGGCACAAAATTCTACAACACACCAACCTCCTGCACACACACACTCCACCCCATCCCCCCCCCACCAACTCCATCTCAGATATTTTCTTAAGGGCATTTTCTGGGGCCGACAGTCAGTGCTGCAGAGGAGGCCAGCGTGAATCCCTGCACCGCAGTGGTGGTTTGGCAGCTTTATGATGTTTTACATCACTTTTGCAAAGAACACCATAGCTATAAAATTTGTAGTTTTCCTAAACCCCCAGAATCCATTTAATCAAAACAGTTCGGCGACCACACCAGGGCATTATGCAAGTGCATGGCGGCTTCTCCTTCGGCTGCTGGAGGAGGAATTTGCTGACGAGTCAAGATTAAACTTTCAGTTCCTTCTGCTCTCCCCAGTCATTACGTGCTGTTAAGAAGAAATTTCAAGTTAATTAATTCAGTCTCGGGAGAGGAAAATACACGCGGGATTTCTTTAACGTGGCGCAGCTCTGGAAGGGAAAGGGCTGAGCGCGTTTACTGCTGAGCCGAAAACAGCTCATGCTCTTTGAGACTCCCTTCTCCTCTTCCACGGCACAGGGTGTTGTCGTGGGGTAGCCTTGTTGGAAATCATTTCCATCGAAATTCATTTTGCAGCCCCTAAATGGATTTGCACTGCCAAGCCTCTGGATTTCTGGGCTACTTTTTGTCACGCGTTTTGTTTTCTTCCTCAGAGCTGCCTCTATTCACAGCCCGTAACTTGGCACGAGCGCCAGGAGCCGCACCTCGCCTCCTTCCAAGCCAGAAACCGGTAGGCAGGAGATACAGCCCTATAGAACACAATTAACCTTTTCATTAAACAACAGCTCCCCGAGTGAACACCAGGCCATATTGAAAGGAATGAGACTGCTTTATGTTAACGGCATGTCTCAAACCTTAAAATAAAATATTTGTGCTTACATAAATAGTTGGAAAGGTAAAAGTGTCATAACACTGGGTGTTTGTTATTGGAGCCGGAGCTTGCCTCCTGCCTGCAGCGAAATGTCATAACAAAGCCGGTGTTGGGCTCGCTGCGTTTACTCCTCGCTGCAGTGTTTAAAAGTCAAAGACAATCCCGGGCTATAAACAGATTGCGTGATACCTCACGCAAAGGCTCCTGTCAAAGCGGAGCTTATTTTAGCGTGGTGCAGACCCAGCGTCACCTCCGAGGGTGCAAAGCTGAGAACCTCTGAGACGAATCTGTGTTGAAGGGCATCATGGACCTGAGATGATGCTGAGTTCAGCCGTGCAGCAGCTCTGCAAAAGTTTGCACCACCTGAGGTGATGCTGGCTCTGGAGCATGCTGGGTATCACGGTCTAGCTTGGGATTTGGACTGGCATCTCAGGTCCATGGCATACTTGCGACCATGGCCCAGGTTGGGACCTGGACCAGCATCATTCAAGGTCCATGGCATGCTTGGACCCAGCACCATCTCAGGTTGTGAAAAGCTTGCAGAGCTGCTGGGTCTGCAGCATGGTTGACCCCAGCGTTGTCTCAGGTCCATGGCATGCTTGGAACTGCCAGCTGCAGAGCATCCTTCTGCTCCCCAAAGCCTGCCCTGAAACACCATCCTCAAGAGAAAGCTGACTGCAGACCACTATGTCCTAAAATCTGCTTTTTCAGAAAGCACCTTCAGTCCCAGTGCAAGCTAAGCCAGGCTTTCCAACCCACCCGAGCTCAGACAAGGCTGGAAGGAGACTTTTATCACACTTGGCCAACAGCAGCAGCTTCCCAGCTGCTTGCAGCATCAGAGGAGCCAGGGCTAGGAGCCGCAAGCACTCATTGCAGCTCCTCCCTGCCAGCAGGGCCCACCTGCTACAGCAGGATGGTTTGGCAGCAGTTCAGCCTCCAAGTCTATCGATCCCATGGCTGGGAGAGGGGTTTTTTTGCCGTGAAGGGACTAATGTAACTCAGGTGTGCTGCAGAGTGGGGCAGGGAGATCTGCGAGGTCTTTGTGGATGGTCAGTGCATCCCCACACTTCTAAGGAAAAGGAATTGGGCAGTGATGGAGCATGATGGGGGCTGCACAGGACACCCACTGTTGGCTTTGAAGTAGCTCTGCCCTGATGGCTGCTCCAAGGCAAGGACCATCCCCAGAACTTCACTGCCACCCACCTGCCTCCACCGACAACATGCAATCCCTGGACTCATAGGTGCCTGTGCTGTGTGCTCTGTGTCTGCCCTCTTGGTTTCTACACCTTGACCCACCCTGGTCACTCAAAACCTGGATAAGAAGCAAGGAGAGATTTAGTGCTACACAATTGAGGTAGGAAAGCCCAGCATACCTTCTGCCATGGTGCGACTGGGTGGAGGGCAGGCAAATTTTACATGACATCTCTATCTGAGAAGTGGACTGACATCCTTTTTCTTTAAAAATGCCTTAGGTAACCTACAACCTGCATTGCTAGCACAGATAGGTACTGGTCTCTGTCTTGGGTAAGCTACACGCAGGTGGCCTTGGAGAGCAACTGGCATTTTCCATGAACCCCAAAGCAGGGACAGCTTCCGTGGCTGTGCCTCACCACACAGCAGAACCTGTGCTTAGGACTGTGCCTGACCAACGTGCTTCTGCAGCTGCGAGCAGCCAAGAATTAACATGCAGCATAAAGCAGCATGATTCCCTCCAAACAGCTGTAGAAATACTTAGCCTAAATTAAATAAGCATTACCATAGCAGCTCGGTGCTTATTTACAAATGAAGACCTGGGGGCTGCAGCCAGACCAGCTTGCCCCAGTCCCCACAGACTCCCAGAGCCAGGACAGGAGGGCTTGCAGGTTTTGCATGGGGACAGGACTGGATGATGGATTGGAGGATCAGGGTTGTAGGCTATACTGCCCTCTCCTCAGCTCTCTGGGGTCATTCGAGAGGTGGGTGATGATTACCAGGTCTCCAAAGGTTAGAGGATCTTTCCCTGAAGAGCTGAGCCTGTGGCAGAAGCCATCCTGCTGCCTGGAGGCCAGTGCTGTGAGCAGGGCTGATGTCTTTACATGAGCATCCCCATGGAGAGGCAAGTCCTCACTGAGCTGAGGCATCTCTCCATCACCCACCAGAGACCCTCTCTCCTGGTCAAGGTGACGACCCAGGACTGTCCTCTCTCCAGGTGGACCCCACTCTGCCTCAGACCTACTCAACCTTGCAGATACTTTACCATGTCCTTTCCCCACTGGTGCCCTTGGCACATATTTTCAGAAGCAGGTGTCTATTCAAAGGCTCTTAAATCCACACAAAAGCCCCTTACACCACCCAATTTCCAGAACCCCTGCCCACTCAGCAATCTGCTCAAGTCCCCAGAGAGACATCAGTTGTGCTCAGCAAGGATCCACAGTGGAGCAAGATCCTGCAGCTGCAATCCCTGCCTTCAGGAAATCCCCTGATGGTTTCTTTGCCCAGTATGGTCTGCAGCTGTCCCACGTAGACCTCTTTGCTGGCCCCACCGGGGAGCAGCTGTAGGCTCATCTCTGGATGGGGTGAAGGTAGGTAGGAGTGGACGTACGTCAGCAAGCAGAGCATGGTTGTGAGACATTGGGGAACAAGTCAAGGTTTCTGCTGCCCTCTCCTATTCCACAACAATTCAGGGTCACATCGTTCCCACTGGGAGAGGACTCCACAGCTGTCCTCCCGCAAGGCTTCCCCAGGCCCAAAAACCTGCCTTGCTGCAGCCGCGCTTCAAAGGGCTTCACTCCTGACCGCCTGCCTGCAGAGTAGAGGAGCTGGGAGCCAGAGATCCCAGGCTCCAGGTCTTTATTAAACGTCCCTGAGGGATAGAGGGAAATCCAGATGCACGGAAACACTGATGGGTGAAGGACTTTCCTGTTTACCGAGCTCAGCTCCTACCTCCCCATTGCATCACCTGGTGCCTTGAGGTTTAGCTGGTGCAACGCTTCTGGCACAGGATCTGGGGTGCTCGAGGGGAGCCCCAAGGCAAATGCAGGCACAGGTGGGCAACGCAGGTGGGGCCAGGGGGTGCCAGCAGCAGCTGGCTCTGGTGGGCAGGGAGCCATCACCGCTATCGCGTTGGAATCAAACTTTCTTCTGCAAAGCACCTCGGCTGCAGCGAGCTGGCACTCTCCTATGGAAAAATGTGCTTGGAAGCTCTCCAGCCATCGCAGCTCCAGAGAGTAATTGATAACCCTACTGCCAGCCAGATACCCCAGATCGTCCTTCTTCCTCCCCATTGGGGAAGGACATTTCAAATCCTGTCCTCTCCCAGTCCAGCCTTTTGGTGCATTCCACTTCTCAAAAGAAATTCATGCACAGCCAGAAGATTTTACCACTTTGTTCTCAGAATATCATAATATTTTCTTTTTTAATTAAATCGCATTCCCCATCTGCCTTGCATACATGTTTTGGGTAGTCTACTTTTGCCAAACATAAGGTCAACATCCATGCTACTAACTTGCTATAAAAGAACACTGTTTTATCTAAAACTGATGTCTGTTCATAATTTTGACCGCACCCAGGCTAGAGCTCTGTGACTTCACTGCCCCAAATTCCCATCAAGGGCCTTTTAACAGGAGTATGCTCATTCTGCAGCTTACATGGTCCTGCTTTCTTCATTAGCAAACTCAAACCTCACAAGAATCATTTATAATACTTCTATAACAACGGTGAACCTGCAGAGAGGGGTTGCTGTATTTGACTTGAGGTGCAAGCAAATGAGCAGGGTTCTCCCAGAGCTTAGTTTTAAAGTTCCAGAATTGCCTGAAATCAGGGAAATTCAAGAGCAAAGAGTTAAAGCAAAAGCATTAATAAGAGAAGCTGAAGGGGAGACAGCCAGGAAAAGCAAATCCCAACCTGCAGCAGGCAGACCAAAAGAAGAAAGTCTGTACAGTTGGCCTGAAAGACAAACCACATAAATACAGATATAGCAGGGCTTCTGTGATAGATGCACTAAAATGAAAGAATCTCACAGTATTTCTACAGGCCTCTCGTCCAGAGTTTCCAGTCTTTTCCAAGGGTGGTTGTAACCTCCAACTCTCTCATTTTACAGAGCTCAAGCACAAAAATTAATAATTCATACCAGCTTCCATCTATATCCTGCAGTATGGGAAGGACAGAAATGAGCACGCACTGGCCAGCACGTTACACAGCTCCGGAAGCTCTGCTGAATTCACACAGGGAAGGATTTTGGACAAGACCTCGCCCATTCACATGCTGTTGTGAAGCACAGTGCTTTCCCTCTCCATCTTGAAGCTGAAGAAAAGACTGCACTCAGCTATAAATCTGGACTTAAGATCTGCAAGGCCAAATCAAGATAAGCACAAAGCAGAATGCCTGCAAGTATAAACTCATCTTCTTCAAAGCATTTCAGGCCCCAGCTGCAAATTGGTTTATTCCGAGAACAAATTGTTGCTCAACTACTTGGAAGCAGTCTTCACAGAATTTCAGGCTAAGCATCTTTGATTGAAAGGAACATAATATCAGTGATAAATAATATCACGTGAGAACACAGGAGGAGGCCTCAACCTCCCCCAAAAGTGAGATAATTAACTGCAAGACATGTTCTATCGCTTGCTGCTCCGCACCAGCCAGTAAGTTGCCCAAGAGTCTTCCCCACGGTATCATACAGTGTCCTTCTTCCACTGTGCAACACATAACCTTCCTCCACCAAGATAAATGCACACTAAAGGAGGACAAATCATCTCTCCCTGTTAAGAGAGTGCTGGCTGGTCCAGGAATTTGGGGTGAGCTTCAAGGATACCCAGAAAAAACACATATCCGGTCAATATTAACTGCTGTCCTTGCCAAGCAGAGCATAGTCACATCTCAAGTACATAACTTCTTTTGAGAAAGATGTTACAGAAGGACAACTCGGGTCATCTGTGAATTCACCCGCCTTGTGCAGCTGGTGAACCTCTGGATTCAGCATCAGAACTGCTGAGGCCTTCCTGAGTGCCCACCACCTCCCACCTGCTGTGCAGTCAGATGGCATGAAACTGTCACAGGTCTTATCTTTCCTTTTATTTTTTCCTACAGACTTAGAGAATTGCAAACAGATTATTTTCCCTCCAACAATGTGTCAAACCTGTTCCTAAAAACCAGCCATCTCTCCTTCTCCTCCATTCCACATGGGGAAGAGTGCATGAGGAGGGACAGACAGAATGAGAGAGAACCACAGGGGGTGAAGAAGGGCCAGGAGAAAGACAATGTGAGAAGGCAAGAAGATAAATAGAAACACATGAGGTAAAACATCCCTCACTTCATCACTAGACAGCTCAGCAGGGTCACAGATGACATGAGGAACAAGCCCAGTAACCTCAACAAAATACCATCCAGGTTGTGTTAAGACAAGAGACTTCCCTCGGAGCCCCTTGTGAACTTGGGTTTGCTGGTTTGGTCAGAGGTGGTGCTGCTGCTGCTTCTGGGGTTCTCAGGCGCACACATGCAGAGCGGAGCACAGAGCAGATGCCTGTGTTAGCATGGAGCCAGTGAGCTCAGGCACCCCAGGCGCTTCCAGTGAGCCCATGCACTGGGGCTATGTGCTTGACATCTGAGTCAACACATCTGGGCTTGGTCTGGTGACTCCTGGGCAGCAGAGGACCATGCTGTGGGGACTTGCCTCTCAGCAGGTGTGCAAGGGTATGTGATTTGGAGGCAGGATTGCAGCTGAAGGAGCAGCCTTGAAAGGCAAGGTCTATCTTTGCTTTTTGCTGCTTGATATTTTTAATTGAAGAAAATGCACATGACATCTTCTCCTTAGGGATCAGGCTATGGGAGCTCTCTGGAGCAGCAGAGCATCATTTCTCTCAGAGTACTTTGTTGCTTATCCGGGAAATAAGAGACACACTGGACTGCGTGGTCCACAACCCCTCTTTTCTCCATGTCCATGCAAGGCTGGGAGGCCACATCTGGGGAAGAGCATCCACCTGCACTGGATTAATCTTTTGCACATTGACCTCATTTTGGCTCTCCAGCTCAGCGTTTGAAGTTCCCCTGCAGAATCAAATTTAGCAAGGTCCATACCTGGGCTGAAAAATATATGTCCAGGGAGCACTTCCTTGGCCATCCTGGCTTTCATTAACCAAGCTTCTCCACTGTCCTTTTTTCACACCCATTAAACAGCACCAAAGGGAGCTGGCAATACATTTTCCTTTGCCCTTCTCTTTTGTGCTCCTCCTTGATGAATGGCTAAAGCAGATGCACAGTTGTCTTTGAAGGCTCTGGCGGATGAGCATGTTGAATCAATGATGGATTGGACCAAATGAATCACAGTGTGGGAGAAAGCGCAAGGCAATGATTTCTAAGTGGCCTTCACATCTTTACACTTTAGAACTTGCTTTAAAAGCCTGTTTTCTTCTTTTTATCTGGTTCCAGTTTCTGCAGTGCCTTTGCATATGTTGAGGGAGGTAGGGGGGAAGGAGGGGAACCTTTACATATAAACAGAAGATTCCACTTCTCCATCAGACAATAATGCAGCATTGTCATTTAGGGAGTTCAAATAGCTGGGAAACCACTTCAAGGCCATGCAAAACAACTGGGTAGCATCAGAAAGAACAGCGGTTGGCAAACTGAGCAGCAGAGTTTAAAACTCCAATATAGCAAACTAGCAAAAAAAAAAAAAAAGCCCCACAACTGGTTCGGTGGCCCACCTCCCTTCGCTGGGACATGGGGCGGCTTCAGAAAGCAGCTTTAATGAAACATTTTTAGGATACGGTGAATTGCCAGAGATTACTGGATATATAACTGCTGCTGGTCATTCCCAGCTGAAACCTAAGTCCCACGTGTCCCTATCCGCAGCAAGTGGGAGGTCTCCAATACCCATTCTGAGCAGCAGTCATTTCCAGCTTGGCTGCTCTTGAGCCCTCCCTGTTACTGACAACATGATCGTGCTCACCAGGCAGAGGTTTTTCTCCCCGCAGATACACCAGGGTGGGTATAGAAAATGAAAGCCACTGATTTTACAGTGCTGCTGGTAGAGAGGTGCTGCTTCCCGGGTACAGGAGAGAGGCAAAGTTTGTGGAAAAGGAAATGGATTTTTTTGGGCTGACAGCAGACGAGAAGGAGAAGAACATGAATACACACACACACACACACACACACACACACACACACACGTGTGCTTTCAGGCTCAGATATCTGAAAAAATCCTAACAAAACCCATACCCCAGTCAGGGTATTGGTTTTTATGGCCAAGCAACACTTCACACGTTCACCTCCAGGTCTCTAACATACTATTCTGCAAAGGCATTTTGTGCCCAGGTAACACTACCACGAGGAGGACGCCTGGGTAGAGGTCTTCCCACACGCGAGCCTCAGTGGGATCTGCTTTACGTTACAGCTCAGGACGATGCCACACATGGAAATACAAGTGGAAGCTTGTTCAGAGCACAGAATTTGCAAAGCTTGTTCATTTAAAGAGAGCAAAGCACAAACCAAGGACAGCTTGGTTTGACTTCCTTTATTCTGGATACCCCACATGAAGCACAGTAGCATGGAGAGGCTGCAGCAGCAGTGTCAGGGCTGGGCTGTGCATGCAGGAATAAGCCCTTCAGGGAGAGCTATGGTTGGCACAGATGGAAGGACAAACTGGAAGCTGCTCCCAAGGCCCTTCTCAGAGATGCAGTCTCAGCAGAAAGCAGAGAAAAATCTCCCAGAGGCATATGAAGGGCTTACTCCTCCAGCATCCTCTTCCCAGCACTGCCACTTCTCACTCAATTTGGTTTACATAGGAGCTGCCCACCCACCCTACAGCACCAGCACCACTGTCCACCCTGATGTCTGCCTCTTTGCTAGTGGTACCAGCGAGGGACAAATCCCTCTGCTCCAGAGATAACGGACTTGGATGCACAAACTCCTCTAGAAATCACCAGCTTGCCCTGAGCAAGCCACTGCCCTGACCCCAGCAAACAGCAACCACCAGCACTGCAGGCAGGGACAGACCCAGCTCCAGCTTCCCGATAAATATTCCAAACCTCCGTGGCCTGGCAAACAGGGCTCTGGAAAGCGCCTACTGCTCTCTAAACAGGCAGCGATATTTATGAAGTGCTATGAAGTCTGGAAGTATTATTTTATCCACGGACAATGGAAGTTGGGATGAGCTAAAACATGATTTGCTTGAGCCAGTTTTCCGGCACAACACCAAGTTGACAGGGAAAACAGTGGGAAGGGCTGTACAAGGCTGGCTGTGGCCAGAGGACGGTACTGCAGACTCCCCAGCGAAGGGAAACGTGTGAAATCGAGGTGCTTAGGACAAAGGGAAGTCTGTTAAAGCATGAAAAGCCTGAAAAAACACTTTTTCCCCCCCCCTCAATGCTACTTTCAATTTCACCAAGCCAAAGCTTGAAGATAAATGAACGAGGCTGATTTTCCAGTGGTGGGAAGGCAGCCTGTGGCAGGGATGTGTTTATTAAGCATCTTACTCACATGACCGATCCAATGGGGACTGGTGCCCTGCAAAGCCAACTCAGTCAAGTGCTCACAGTGGTTAAATCTTCCTTGCTTTGCAGACCCCTCAAACACTTCAAGAGAAATAAAAGCTCTCCAGCTAGAAACCCCCAGGAGCAAGCTGCCCTCAGGAGCCCCACAGACAGAGACCGGTGTCAGGATGAGCCGAGGATGCTGTGAGCCGCACACCCCAGGTGCAGCACTGTAAAACACAACATTCCCATCCCACAGGAGTGTTTACAACCACTCCCGTCACGTTTGTCACCGGTTCTCAGCACTTTCAGATGCACATACTGTAACCCAGCGGGATGCAGCCTCTGCTCAGCAACGCCCCGTGCATCTGCTGGGCTACAGGGCACCACGCGCTTTGAAGTTTTGCTCCTCCAACAAGAGCACTAGTTGGTATGAGAGCTCACATACTTATTAGGAGGTGAGGATGATTAATTGCCTCTCCCCCCTTCCCCTCTGAGGGAGGGCTCCTCGACGTTGTCTCGCTGACAGTGATTTTTCAGGACCATATGGCACTTCCACATCCCATTAGTAACGCGCCTGCTGCACCCCAGCCGCTCCACGCTGAGTTTCATCTTTCACTGGGTTGAAGAACGTGAAATACCAATGCTCTGGACGAAAACTTCAAGGTCAGAAAGTTTAGGGAAATAGTTTTCGTGGAAAGAAAAAAACAACTTATTTTCTGCTATTGACAGTGCCAGTGTTCACATGGCACCAGCATTGCTGCAGAGGGCCATCGACTTGATCTGCTCTAGTTTTGTCCTGCTCTGGCAGGGGGGTTGGACTCGATCTTTGGAGGTCCCTTCCAACCCCTAACATTCTGTGACTCACCCAGAGAAGGGTCCCACCTTCAAGAAGACTTTGGTAAGTGTGATGCTGAGAAGCCCTAACAGAGATCCAGGCCAAAGGGGTTGGGTTTTCTCTGTTGTTACAATGCACTTCCATAAAAACAACTGAAACCCCAGTGTTAGCTCTCTTCCCTCTGCCCCCAAAACGTAGGGCTTCCTCTGGGACACACAGGGATGTTTTTGCTCTTTCTGGGCCTGGCAGCAATTGCAGGGAATGTGCCTCAATATCCACAGCCCCAAAGAGCAGGGAACCTGCTGACTTCATAACAAGACGTGGTATGGTGAGACAGCAACAAGGTGCATGATGGTGCAAAGCCATGGCTGTATTAACAGCTAGATCTAGATTAAAATGGACTCGAGCTGCTCAGATTGTTGGGTTTTGGTTGGCTGTCGTTTTCCTCCATGTTCATTTTTTTTGTCTCCAAACTCTTCTAACAGTGCAGCACTGCACAAATATCTATTCAGAGCAGGTGCCTTCATCTGACCATGGGCACCTATGAGAACAAATTCACAGCAACAGCAATTCCCGCTCCCTGCTGCTCCTCGCCAGTGCCCAAGTGCACCACGGGGACTTCTCCCAGCTCGTCTGCAGCAGAACAAAGCACTCTCTGCAGCCAGGCACCTGCAGAGCAATAACAGGGGTGCTCTGGTCCCAGTGACTGATGCGTGGCAGAAGCCAAATCCCCTGGGAGAGCAGCGAGCACCATGGCCCGGTGTGAGAAAACACACCCCGTTGCTAATCCACACTGCACAGCCCCCCTTGGCAGGCTGTGTGGAAAATGCCAGTGCTTGCAGATATGGTCTCTAAGGAGGACAGTTTCCATAACCTAAAGCAAAGCAGGAGAGGCTGCCCCAGAGGTCAGAGCCCACCTCCTGATCAGCTGGCAGCTCCTGGCAACAGAGGGCTGTGACACCCAGGTCCAAACCTGGCAGACACTTGCCCTGCAAGCATTTTGCTCTCTTATCCTATCTCTGGTTGCTGTTTTTACAGGAGAAAGAGTCCAGCCAACTGAAAAATAAATAAATGCAGAAGCCAAGCAGAGAGCAGCTTCCAAATGACATTATTTGACTCGGTCACTCAGTTCCCATCACAGAAGAGAGTTGTTGTTTTTTCCACAGAAGCAGAGGTTGTTCACCTCAGCCCCCTCCTCAGTGCCCACCGCACAGGGGTTAGGCACCACCACGGCCAGAAAGAGCCATCAGCATTGGCTGCCACCCACTCTGGGACACAAGCTGGCTCACAGCATCTCTGCAACCCCAGCAAGCCCTGCAAGGACTGGGGACCGCTGTCACAACACTGCCCCAAGGGTTCGAGCTGGAACCTGCACCGGGACTCCTGCCCCTTGGTCACCAGGAGAGCCCATGGCTTCCTGCTCCAGTGGACAAGGACACGGGGTTGTTCTCCAGCCAGACACCTGGTAACAGGCAGAGGTCCCTCTGCCATAATGCTCTCAGTCCCTCCACGAGGGAGGCTGGGAAAACCCTCCCTCAAAGACCTTCAGAGCCATGTAAGGGAAAAAGAAGAGAGAGGGTGAGAGGAAACCAAACCCCCGCTGAACTGTGAAAGATCCCCACCACCAAACCCCAGTGCCCACAGGACACATACCTTCCCCAGCCCTGTGAACATGCCAGCAAACCTTGCCTCTGTCTGTCTAATGTATTCCGTATGGAGCGTGCACCTCCAAAACATTACTTAAAATGGGAATAAATCCTTCAGGAGACCTCTGCATGACAGATACCACTTGATTGAACTGCCAAGTGAGGAACTTTTATTTTAAGGGAAAATCTACAATTAACCTATTGTCACTCCGCAGCAGGGGGAAGCAATAAACTGTATATGTCTGCTTTCCAGCCAAGTCCGAAAGGTTTATCCACAAGCCCTTCTTAGCAAATCTCCTCCCTGAGTTCTTTTGATACCTTATGGATTTGTTAAACATTTATAACATGAAAGTGAGAATATTATACACACTGCCCTGGCATAAATCACAGGTCTGATCCTCTGTATACACTGGCAGTGGAAAGAGGACCTGGGAGGAGTAACGGGGTTCTAGGCTGTAAGGTGAATAATTGCAGAATTTTCCCTCGTCCCTCCATCCAGCACTAAATGCACACCAAGGTATTACGAGAAGCTGGTTCTCCCCCAGTCCCTCCAGTTTTTCAAGTTTTACACCTGGGGAAAGAAGAATGAACAATCACTGTTAGACATCAGTGAGGTGAGCGTACAGGACATTTAAGAAGTGGAAAAACATCTGTTTAGCCCAGATAGAAACCAGATGGAGGTTGGGGGGGGGAGGTGGAGGATGGAGAAACACTCAAGAGGAAAAACAGAAACACAGTCAGGAAGAAGGTTGCAGGAGAAGAGAGATGCTTCCAGGAGACAAAAGTATCATCCCACTGAGATCTGCACGTCCTTCTTAGGGTGATGGACAAACAGCAGGGCATGGCTCTTGCTCACAGGATGAGGGGCTAGAGACCACTCAAAGCAGCTGATTTTGGGAACTCAGATGCTGCTTGGCCACTCAGGACACCGTGTGGCCACCAACACTGGGAACGGCTAAGCAAAAGTCTCATTGTTTGGAAGGGTGATGGGCTCATTTTTAGCCATCAAAGGGACACAGACCTCTCAGGACTCCCCAGCTCTGACCTTTAAAATGCCCCAGTGGTGTCTGGACATCTCCTAGAAGGAATGCACAAAATACTGTCTACTGCAAGTGTAGGATTTTTAAAAAGGTCATTTGGCACCATTCCCCAATCCTCTTTATCCTCACATTCACAACTGCAATCAAGTGCTTCTCTTCTGCCATAGCACAGCTTGTTCTAGGTCTTCCAGAGACACCAGTGTGCAGCTTTTCTGAGTGTAGTGGGGACAGTAAAAGAAGCGATGCCTGGGAGATAGGGTGAAGCAAGCAAAATCTAGAAGGGTATGGCACAAGTCCATGGCAAGGGCACACAGACGTTTTGGGAGCTGGTTGTAGTGCCTTCAGGCAGATAACAGCAAGTAACTTCAGCAAAAGGGCTGGAAATCCCCTGGAGTTGAACCACCAGAACGCTGGGGAGAAACACCATTGCAACACCAGGGACACGTTATCTGCAGATGAGTTTGCAATGCAGATGCTCAGGTTGGAAAGATCACTAAAACAGGACAGTGAGATGCACTGCAAAAGTCACCCCCAATCTAATAAGCTCTGTTTCCTTCTGGTTTTGTGTCTGGCTTTGCTCTCAGATTCCACTTTGGCTGGCAGAGTGGATGAAAAAAAAAGAAAAAAAAAGAAAAAAAAAGACTTTTTTTTTAAAGCAGTAAAAGACCTCTGCAATAGTATCACAATGCTAGAACTGATGAGCAGTTTTCTCACTATACAGTATTTTCCCACAGAAAAAAAAATAACATAAAATTGTCAAAACAAACTTTTTCACAGGAAATGTTTCATTTTGAGGACATTTTGATCCATTTTTTAAGTCCAAGCAAAGTGTCCCGTTTCAAGTGAGTGCCAAAACTGGAAGTCCTTTTTTTAGTGTGACTGTTCAAAACCACATCCATTCTCAAAGCTGCAAGTAGAAAACGAACCAAAAAAGCCTCCTCCTTTTCCTTTAAGCAATACCCAAGTGTCTGAACTTGGTCACTGTGCAATCTAAGAATTACATTGGTCAAAGGTCCCTGAAATATTCCCAGTTTGGGAAAACCATTTCCCGCTCCTTTTTAAAGAAATGCATTACAAATGGCCTCGAGCTACCCCTTAGCTTGATGAAATGCTTTGCATGAAAGGACACCTCAAATGTCCAGAAATCATTTGCAAAGAGGTGAGGGTAAAGGAACATGCAGAGAATAAGGTAGAAGTACAGGACTGGATCAGGGAGAAGGAAGGGTCGATGACTGAAGCAGGCAAAATAGAGAAGGAAGGAAAGAAGGAAGAAAACCATAGGGGCACCCCAGAAGATGGGCAGATCTCAAGCAAAGCCTAATTCCAGCCTGCTGCAGCCAGCCACTAGTGTGTCTGCAGGCAGGACACCCAGAGAGGTGGCATTTAGACTGGGCTTCTGGGCCAAAAGATGGACAAATTAAATTCAAGTTCTCCAGTTTTGCAGTCTCTAACAGGAGCTCGCCCTTCCTAACCCAAGCACGTCCCTGCTCTTGTGGAGTCCTTGGCTGCAGACACAACAGAGCTGTACATTTAATGCTGCCTTTACCAGAGGCAGAGCACTGATGATCTCTTCTCTGCCCTGCTGGCTATTTGCACTAAACCTATGGAAACTCAGCTGTCCTGGAGCCCACTGCCTGTACAAAACCATTCTCCCGCCAGCTTCCTCTCCGGCCGGCTCCCAATTTGTCTGCAAACCACAAGTTTAATTGGAGTTGGCAAGTGTTTTGACTTCAAAAACGTCTGTAACACCTGGAAGACAACGCTCAGGTTTAAGGGGGGGTAGGAAGCGGGATGATATCCAAATGCTATTGTCACGCTCTCAGCTGCCTGTGCTGAGCTGCCTGCACAAGAAGGAATGAGTAGCTGCAGGGTCTGGTGCGTGCAGGCGATAGGCAGGCACGCACACAGCTCTGCCTTCCACCAGCTTCGTACAGAAGCAGGCTTTTGAGGTCACTTGAAAGCTAGTTAAGAACATCACCATCACCACTGATGCTGTGGAGCAGGCACCAGGAAAGTCCCAGACTGGGCCCAGTGGCAGACAGGGACTGTGTTCGGGAGCTGGAATCTGGTACTGGATTCAGGAACACACAGACAAGGATGAAAGGCAGAACAGAGAGAGTCCTCCTCAGAGGCCAGCCAGTGAAGAAGCGAGAAGTTGGAAGAGCCAAGCAGGGTTGGACCCTCCTGATCCCTCAGCTTTATACCTAGTATGACATGTATGGGCCGCAATCCTTCGCTGGTCAGTTCAGGGTCACCTGTCCTGTCCCCTCCTCCCGGCAGGTGCAGCCTTTAACTTT
>WTSP01014595.1:4286-71692 GCA_025331215.1 Actenoides lindsayi | reverse complement strand
GGGGAGCGGCGGGACTGACGGTGCCTTTGCCGGCAGCGGGTGAACGTGACGGTGCGGAGCGGGCTGCCCATGGTGCTGGCGGGCTCGGCCGAGCCCTGCGCCCAGCTGTTGGTCTCCTCCATCGGCGTGGTGGGCTCCGCGGAGCAGAACCAGCGGCACAGCGCCCGCTTCTTCGACGTCCTGACGGCCAAGCTGGGCCTCGGCCCCGAGCGGTGAGTGCGGGCCCGGCCCGGGGGCTCTGCCCCGGGGGCTCTGCCCTCGGGGCGGGGGCGTCGTGTCCAGCCCCCAGTCAGCATCTCTTCTGTCGGGTGTGTGTGGTGTAGGAAGGTAAGGAACAGCAAATGAAAGTACGAGAAGATAGTACAAGGGGTAAGGGTTTTAAACTGATGAGGGTAGATTTAGATTAGATGTAAGGAAAAAGTTCTTCACAGTGAGGGTGGTGAGATGCTGGAACAGGTTGCCCAGAGAAGCTGAAGCCTCATCCCTGGAAGCGTTCAAGGCCAGGTTGGATGGGGCTCTGAGCAACCTGGTCGAGTGGAAGGTGTCTGCCATGGCAGGGGGGTTGGAACCAGGTCATCTTTAAGGACCCCTTTGACCCAAACCATTCTATGCTTCTGTCATTCTAAGATGTTCAAAGTGATGATGATGATGTAGATGCCCATGTCCTCTGTGACATTAAGGTGTAACACACATCCAAGACTATATTGCAAACATTAAAGGCTCTTGAATGCCGAATCCCAGGACATGTGGTTTAGGTCTAGATAAAACTATCAGCTGTTTTGCACTCACTGTTCTCTGAAAATGAGTAGTTCCAATTGGTGTAGCTGGTGCAAAACCCAGCAGTAAGAGCTTCACAGTGGGGTCACCATGCCAAATGCTGGAACACAGCTGTTCCTGAAGGTGAGCCATGTCCTCTGCCCTTCCTTCCTCTCTGTCTCCCCAAGGAGAGTAATCACATTTCCCTGGCCCTTGGGTGCTGTCAGGGTAAATACCTGACAAGACTGTGAGCTGCTATTGTCCTTCCGAAATGGACAAGTATCTCCTGTGAACAGTGTTGCAATTCAGTATGCTTTTCAGTTTGTGTGGATGAAGTCTGGCACCTGTTTGTACCCTGCCTGTACACAGCTTATTTTTGCTTCTGTTAAATTAACACCATGAAGTGTGAGCCAGCCAGAGCTTAGTGGAGGTTCTCTACCTTGTTGCAATCTGAGCAGGGATAATATTTAATCAGAAAATAATGTTTCCTGTCCACTTCATATTTGCTCTTATACCCAAAAAGGATTGTCATCCGCTTTTACCCACTGGAGCCCTGGCAGATCGGCAAGAACAGGACAGTCATGACGTTCCTGTGATCCCTTGAGCAGCTGGTTGGAACAAAGCAGTGATGAAGACAACCCAGAGATGACCAGCTCTATCTACTTTTTTTTCCTCTTATGATCAAATCTATGTAGCTCTGCACTTTCACCTGTACGATTCATTTCTGTCTTTGCATCCTGTGCACACAAAGCTGAAGAGTGGGGCAATCAGCTGTACTGATTTTACTAAAATAGTTCAATGTCATTGTCTCCAGCCTGTCCCATAGCCCAGAGGCTCTCCCAGTGCCTGTGACCAAGCCATTTGCAGTCTGGTGATGGCCATATGTGGGCCAGGACGAAGCTGTCTTGTAGCAGCAAAATGTTGAATTCCAGAACTCATTTGGCTTGGACCGGAGACATTCTTGGGTTCATCCAAATTTCTTATACTTTGAAAGGCAGAAGGATCCTTCTTTCTATTTCTCTGTGACAGCAGAAGGGTCCCAGGCTGGCTAAGAAGGACCGAGAGTCAAATTCTTCTCTTTACATGCTCCCCAAAAGCCCTTTCTGGAAAGAGAGGTGATTCTGGAGAGGGAAGTTTATGCATTTATATTGTTGTTTATTTAGGGCTCTTGTCAGATCTTGTGCTCTGTGCTTTACCATTGCCATTCCCAGTGGTTTCTCCTACAAAGAGTTATTTATCCACAGGATTTTCACAGCTGAATGTCTGTGTGCTGAGGGCAGTGTGTAGACGAGGGAGCCGCTCGTGAAGAATTGCACAGTGCCATATTTTGGAAAATATTTTGTAGGTTCTGCTACTGCCAGCTTTAATTCCTGTCGTTCACCCAGTTATTTTTAACAACATTTTCCTCACCCCGCTGTTACAGGGAGTTTTGGAACGATACAGCATCTAGCCATCTTCTGTGGCTGGTGTTTTGTGCTCACTGTGGCTGCAGGGAAGTGTTTTGGGTTTTTAGGACCCTTGTGCTCCCTCACTTTATAACTGGAATACACATGTTAAAACAAATCAGGGTGCTTGTTATGTGTAGTGTTATCTCTGCCTTCCACTGGTAATGAAAACATTTATCAGTTTTCTTTCCCTGTTGTGACTTGGTCAGGTTGTAGACAGTTCAGGAGAACTGGGAACATGCCCTTGGGACATGGAGGTCCATGGGAGCACAAGGCTGAAGGGTGCTTCTGTGCTCCTTTGTCAATCTGATTGCTGTTTTATTTGTTTATGACTTGAGGTCTCAAGATAGTTGAAAATATTCCTTCTAGTTACTGTATGAAGTTGATTGTTCCCTATTCAGCACAAACGTCTTATATGGTTGCAAAATCTGTCAGGAATATCACACCAAACACAAATTGGTGTGTTATGCTCGGGGGAGCTACACTTTATCTGGTTAATAAACTGTTTCAAACCTCTTCTGATCAACATCAGTTTATTGGCTTACAACGTTGGGGGTTTGTTGGTCTTAGCGCTTGGAGGCAGGTACGATGGCTGCCCAGCTCCCTGCACTTTCTCAGGAGGTCTCTTCATCTAAAAGCATTTCAAACTTGGGTAATGAACAGGTTGGTGAGCAGAGTCCAAGACACGTGTAACTCAAGAGTGCCCTGTCGTGGGGAAGAAGGTGAACAGCCCTGGCTTGCAAAGGGCTTGACCAGCTTGAGGGGAATACTCTGAAATGCAGAAAATACTGCTTTAATTCTGATCTGCAGATGGCTTATTTCCTGGAGGTCCTTCTACCCCATGAAGGAATAAGCACAAACTTGCCAAAGCCTTTGTTTCCTTTAGAGAAACCCCACTCTGCTCTGTGCCCCAGCTCTCATATTTCAGGCCGTGTTGGCCACCACCAGAGCCCCAGGCTCTGGGCCTTCCCCTCACCCTCCGCTGCTCCCTGCCTGGGCTCTTGCCCGGGAGTGACTTCCCCAGCACTGCAGGGCTGAGCAGAGCAGGAAGAAGTGAAGGAGAGGGAAAGCTTGGAAAAGAGCATGCCATGCAAAGGTGTCTGAATGAAGTGGGTCCTCAGTGTGGCTTTCCCACCCTTCTCCGTGTTGTGTTCTGGTGTTCTCTGGCAAAACACCCCAGAGTAATGCAAAATCCCCGAGAAAGTGCTGGGTCAAGGACCATCCGGAGAATTCTATGGTTCATGGACTCTGAGCTTTCTTTTATAAGAGCAGTTAAAATATTAATCAAAGGATTGGTCATTTGGTTATTAATTGTTTGTGCCTTTGAGCCTGTTGCTACTCTTCTGGTGGCAGAGTCTGTTAGCAGAGAATGCGATTGCGAGAGCCCTACAAGCTTGTGGCTGGATGTTCTTCGTCAGCTGCCGGTGCCAAACGCACCTTGTGTGTTCATGTTCATCTGAAGAGGTGGCCTATTTTTCCTCCACTGAGCTAAGGTTAGAGTTGGTCCATGCAATATTTTAGGGCTTGAGAAGAGTGCCCTGCAAAGGGGTTATGCAGCCTCCTGAAACCCACCCTAGAGCAAGCACACAGGAACCAGCAGGAGCAGGAAGCATTTCCTCACATCTCTGGTGCTTATGTTTCCTAGTTGGAGAAAATCAGATGCGAGTGCCCTTATCTAGGTTTCAGCAATACTGCTATAAACCCTCTTTCCCTTGAATGCTATGTGCAGATTGCCCCTCTTCGGTGGTAGTAGGGATTTAATATCTTGCAGCTACGGTAGATCTTTTTACTGCTCTACTGACTCAAACTTCTTAGGCTGAACCTCCTAAATGGACTCATTTCTGCTCCCAGAAATGGCCTCTGTTGGTTTATTTGAGCACTCTGTGTAGGTGTGTTTGCAGATTCAAAGGTAACAATCTGGTTTTGAGCACTGTGTAACCATTTCCTAGCTTCAAAGCTTTGAAGTGAGGACATTCTTTCTGTGTATTTACACAAGAGAGGACAGGCGAGGCCCTGAGCGCACTGAAGGGCACTGCTGACAGAGAAGTATTACAGAACCATGGCAGCTTTGAAAGTTACTCTCCAAGAACAGCAGTGTCATGCTGCTGTTCGTGGCAATCCTGTTCTTAGTGTGTGCTGATGGGAAGATGGGTACTATCGTCTCCCACATACAGGACCCTGGAGTTTATACCTTTGGGATGAAGAAGACTCTTGCAGCAATAAATGCTGATTCAGTGAAACTCTCGAGCTTAACTTCATCAGTGTGAGGTGACCCACTGTAGAAACTGGTAGCTTTAAGCACAGGGTTACATCCCAGACTGCGCAGCCCGGGCACACCCTTGTCTGTCCGTGCCTGCCCAGTCCGTCTGTCCTGACCTGGCACCCGCACCTGGAGGGCTGGTGTGGGGCTACGGATGGCACCTTTTCTTCAGGCCCCGTTGCAATGCGATCCCCTTACAGGTAAATAAAATGATCTCCACGGGCAGGTGTGGGGGCTGCTGCTTGCCTGGGGTCACTGCCCGCCATCGCCCCGCTGCCATCCCACAGGGACACCTCCCGGGGCATCACGGCGCCTTCCCCCCTCCCGCTGCACCACGGCAACCTTTAGGAGAAACCAGGAGCTTTGGGATGATTTCCAAGCCCCTTGCAAAGGGAATTTTATTCGCGCTCTCGCACTCCTTGCCCGCCCGAGGGGAGGCCTCGGCCTCTGCCGGGCCCGGCTTCAACGTGAGGCCCCGCCCACCCCTCCCCGACTCCCCGTGTCCGGCGTTCCCATTGGCTGGCTAAGGAACGGCTCCTCGGCCAATGAGCGGCCCGCTTATTGGCGCGCGGGGCTCCGGGGGTTCGGCGGAGGTTGCCGTGGAGACCGTCGGTGAGGCCGCGTCCCCGGGGAGCCCGAGGGAGCCGCTCCGGTAGCAGCGCCGGCATCCCGGGGGCGGCCCTGCCAGGTGAGTGTCTCGTCCGCCGGGGCCCCGCCGCCGAGGGCGGCCGGGGTCCGGCCCGGCCCGGCCGAGCCGCCGCCGGAGGCAGACCGTGGCTCCCTCCCCGCCTGCGCCCGGCCTTTTGTGCCACCCTCCGGGAAGCGGAGCCCGGCGAGCAGCGGGAGAGGCACACGGCTCTCGGCGGGGAGAGACCGTATTTCGGTCGGTAAAACGGCTTTTGCTAAAATGCGGCCGAGGTGATCTTTGCAACGTTAAAAACCAAAACTCCAATTAAAACCCAAATCAAGTGTGCGTGGTTGTTTGGTGGTTTTTTTGTTTTTGTTTTTTAACAAATGTATATTCTCAGCCTATGGATCCCAAGTGTAGCAACAACAACAAAAGCAGGGAAGGCCCAAGTCACTCCCTTTGTTTCTTATTTTGAAGTTGAGAATCACACGAGCTCTGGGAACAAAAGCTGACATTTGAAATTTTTACATCAGTTTTAAACTAAGGTAAAAAGGAGATAAGATTTTGAAGGCAAAAGGCTTTAAAGAGGTGTTGCCTGTTGAGGATGAGCTCACCTGTCACAGCCACAGATGTACAGCCAAGACAATCTTCTAGCTAAAAAAATTAGAACTTTAATATAAAGACTAATTATTTTTTTTCCTACCTAACTGATGTATCTGTGTTTCTCTGACAGTGCTCATAGTGCCGTACTTAATTCCTTGATGTTAATGACACTGTTGTAGCTCAGTCCACAGTTAGGTTTGCAACCATGTGCAGTGCCTGGTTTAAAAAGAAAAGAAGAAACAACCCCTTCACCCACCTGACACACCAGTATAAAAGCTGTGCCGAGGCAGCGTCCTTCTGCTGCTTTTCAGCAGCATTACCCTGATCTGTTGGGTTATGCTCTCTCTTCTGGTGAACACCAGAAAGCAGAGGTGCTAAATGTTTGTTACAAACTTGCTGTGTAAATAAAAAGTGGGAGTAAAATTGTTTCCCCACCTTTTCTGTACTTGCAGTTTCACTGGCAGTCTTCCCACAGAAGTAACCTCTTGACTGCAGTCTCTCCTGTTACTTCCTCTGGTGCCTCGAGCAAGATTATGTGGATTCAGTAAAGACTTGAGCATGTTTCTGAATACAGGCATATTTGTAAGTGAACTTAAACCCACTCAATTTAAGTATGTAATTGATTTGCAATCATACAGTCTTATTTAATTGTCATAAGAATCTGCACCCCTGTCAAAACCTCAGGCATTTAATATTTCTGAAAGAGATAACTATTCATCTGTGTGTATATATTTTCTCCATGTGCAAAGTAGACAGCAAATTGTTGTTTTGAAAGAGATTTAAGGTTTTATAAATTATTTTTTTTTTAGTGACTTAAAGAGAAGAATGTTTTATTGCTGTGCAGTTGTCAGTCTGATTTAGCTGCAAGTGAGGAAAGTAAGTGGTGCATGGGGAAGCAAAATGTCATTGCTGAATGGATGAAAGTCCTGTCAAAGCATTATTTTCTCTACATGCAGAACTAATCATAATGATGTAAGAGTTAATTCAGCTTATAGTCCAAAACTCCCACTGCTTCCTGCTGTAGTTAATTCTGGATTTATTCTTCTATTAATGTGGTCTCCAATATTAAAACTGTTTTTAGCCTGTCTTGCATGTGTCATCTTTTTGTTTGATTTGATGGGAAGGTTTTATCATGAAGCAGTGAAGCTTTTCTAAAAAAGCAGCATAGAACTCTTTCATATTTTTTGCCAACTAACATACTGTTTCAAGCAGTTAATAGAATATAAATTATGGGTTTAGTTATGAGAAAAAATGACTTAGAGATTGTAACTGTATTTTCCCCTTTAAACTTTTTATGAGTAGTAAAAAGACTGGCAGTATTAGTATCATTCTTTCCAAATGAAGAAATATGAGGAAAAATTCAGTTTCTTTGTTCTGAATCAGTCAAATAGACCTAAGTGCATATGCGGTAACTCTTAATGTGCTTTTGCACTAGAAGTGCTCTGTAGAAGTTGGTCAACATACTCAGAAAAGACAACTCTGTTATAAACACTGGTTCTGTTCTAGCAGGGACATTTTTAATCAGAGGAATTTCCAGGCACACATGGTATTTGGAGAGATGGGTTGACTGCCCACTCTGGCCTGCTGCAAAGTCAATCTGACACAGATAATGTTCCTTTTTTTTTCTTTCCTGTTCTGTAAATATCCATAAGTGTTGTGGTTTCTAGATATGAGAGAGCATTCTGAGAGAGCTTTTTGGGTTTTAGCTTTTCTCATTAAAGGGATTCATGTTTAATGTTGCTAATGTAATGTATGTTCATTACTGTAACCAAATAAGCTTAAGGCTGTAATTACATTGCCAATACTTCCACCTCTCCCTCACCACCAGGACTAGAGTCTTGAAAGTCATCTTGAAGGAAAGAATGTGCTTAACTTTGTATTTTATTCTCTGTTTCTAGTCAAAATTCATTATAATGTTATTGTTTCTATATTGAAGGGCAATTTATCTCTTGGCATGGGGTGATGGTGATATAGGACAGTTGATTGTTTATTGATTAAAATATTCCCAGCCTGAATGCTTTCTTTATGGAGAGAATAAATATTCTAATCCTATTTGCTTTCTAGATTTGTGTGTCTTAGACCCTTCCTCCTAATCCTGGAGAAAGACAGTGTGAATAGCTGTGAACATGGTAAGGGCTTCTTGAGATGGTTTTTGAGATGTTTTGGTAGAAATAAAATTGAAAATTTCCACTTTACCCAGGACTAAGAATAAATTGGCATAACAAAAACATTGGTTTTGGAGTGACTGTAGTTACTCGTAAATTGAAGTATTTGCAAAAAATCCCTGGAATGCACACATCTGGTCTAGGGAAGCTGTTGCTTGCGAGACATTGGAACTTTTGTTGGTTTTTGGTTTCTTTTTTTTAGCTGATTTCAGGGGGAAATTGTTTTGATGTGTTATTTGCAATTAGTGACTACTAAATTCATTACAGCTCTTGTAACTTTATGTAGAGATCTCAGTATTGTCCATTTGCCAAATCAAGTAAAAAAAAAGGAGAGAAATATCCAGTTTGCAAGGGAAACTGGGAGACATGTAGATGTAATATTTCTTGTTGCATCTCGACGGTCATTCTAGATTCGAATCGCAGCGCTGAATGCCAGCTCTACAATTGAGGATGACTACGAAGGTACCTTGAAAAGTCATAAGACGCAGACAAAGGAAGCTCAAGTAAGTAAACCCACAGTTTTCTTCATCAAGTGTTATCTTGATGGAAGTTTTGTCCTCTCTTGTTGCAGGGATTGTTCAACCATATTTTTTGTCTTTTGAGAAAGCTGTTACTACCTTATCTCTTTAACCCTCCTTTAGCAAGCTAAAGCTTCACCCAAATGAGGATTGGGTCAGGAGGGCAAATGTTCTTGCTATATGGTCTGAATGTGGACTGCTGTATAACAGAAAGTGTTGAAAGTGTGAAAACACTGCTATTCGTAATAAATAAACTGTAATAAGAATGTTTAATAAAGTTGCCCTACAAAATAGGTTGTAATTTTGTTAACTGCAGGAAGCAGAAGCTTTTGCTTTGTACCACAAAGCTTTGGATCTTCAGAAACATGACAGATTTGAAGAGTCTGCTAAAGCTTATCATGAGCTGCTTGAGATTCGTCTTCTGCGAGAGGTCAGTGATCTTTAGAGAATGAAACTCTAGAAACAATTTTTATTTTATTTTGCATTACCTCTTTCGTTACTGGCTAATTAGACCTGTCAGTGTTATCAATTGGCAAGTTGTTCTTTTTGCTTGCCTAACTCCTAATGACCACGTTGCATTTCTGTTGTCATTTCTAGGCGGTTCTTTCTGGTGATGACAAAGAAGGGCTGAAACATCCAGGTTTGATGTTAAAATATTCCACCTATAAAAACCTAGCACAACTGGCAGCACAACGGGATGACTTAGAAACAGCCATGGAGTTTTATTTGGAGGTACAGTACAGCTGAAACAAAACACTGGAGCCTCACTGTTTGCAAAAACTTGTCCAAATATAGATGTATATCTTTCAGCGTACATCATTTGAATGAACATCTGAATTCTGTGTACTTTCTGACATTATATGTGATAGAACTAGTCCACCGTTCAGTCCTCAACGTCAGTAGTGACCCTGCTTAAAACTAAAGCAGTGCCAGTCCCTACAGACGAGAGTGTATGTGTGTCTGAAATGTGAATAATGCTGTTTGTTATGCTTTTTAGGCTGTAATGCTGGACTCTACTGATGTCAGCCTATGGTATAAAATTGGTCGTGTGGCAATAAAACTAATCCGACTACCTTTGGCTCGTCATGCTTTTGAAGAAGGTCTCAGGTGTAATCCTGATCACTGGCCTTGTTTAGATAACCTTATCACAATCTTGTACACACTCAGTGACTACACAAGTAAGTACAGTATACCAAAAAAAATTCTCAAGACGTGTCATTTGACATAGCAGTAGAGAATTGTAATGATGCAGTTGTAGAGGAGAAAGTGTGTCTTGTGTAAGCAGTACAGTAGGGTGTGATAGAGACTTTTACTTTGTGATAGAGGGGTTTTTAATTCATGATAAAGTATGATGGTTTGTATTAATTCTGGTTATCCTAAAAATACACGCCTCTAGTCTCTTAGGTCAGAGCCTCTGCAAGAAGTTTCTCTGTAGATTGTTGTCTCACCTTTCAATATATGTTGATTTTGTCTTTCTAGTCATTTCCAGCTATGTAGTTCCAGGATTTGGTATAAAACTATAGTCTAGTTCATAGCCTAGTATGATTAATTGTAGTTACAGAAGTTGATACAACTGACCCTGAGATTCTATATTTGAGTAATATCCAGTGGATGAACTGATTCAAAGGAAGTTTTGGAGAGAAGTTGCAAGATGGCAGAAATGTCTGATCCCTTGGGTTTGTCCTACTGGGATGGTCCTAATTCGTTTCATGCAATTGCCCAGGCAAAAACCTTGTGGGAGATGTTGTTTGTTACACTATTGGAGTCTCCAGTTAAGACATTTGATAACATGAAAATGGTAAATGATTGTGAGTCTGCTTTATGCTTCTAATCTCTTTTGTGCAGGAATGGAGCCTTGAAAGTAAATAAAAGATGTGCTGCAAACATTGTTTAAACAAAACTAATGATATTCTTTTTCTGAATATACTTGGGGAGACATTATGGGTTATTTTAACTGTATACATTTAATTATTTGACATGTTACAAAGGTATTGGTCTAACTTATGTAAATGTCATATTTAGTTGGAATGCGGAGGTGTTCATGAAGCCCAGAAACAGGGGTTTTTGAATCAACCAGAACAGCAATTGACCATTCAATTTCTGTTTCTCTATCAGCATGTTTGTACTTTATCTGCAAAGCTCTGGAAAAAGACTGTCTGTATAGCAAAGGATTGGTTCTGAAGGAGAAGATCTTTGAGGAGCAGCCATGCCTCCGGAAAGATTCCTTAAGGATGTTCCTCAAATGGTGAATGTCACCTTATAGTATATGCTGCATTTGGAGTGTAAATTTGAGGTTTGGGGTAGTTCAGAAAAGCTGATGAGATAGAATGCTTTAAGCTATAACAGTATCTTGCTGACCTGCCTTCTAATAAATGTGTTCAGTGATGGTGCAGCTGAGAGAGTGTTCTCCAGTAATTACTCTTGGAGGGAGGGAGAAAGAGGCAAAAATCCGTTTGGTTCTGCTCACTTCTGCTCACTTATTCATACTTAGATCTCTTGTAATCATCTTCCTTTGTTTTCTTTTACTTATCTGCAGCATTCATTTTAGTTTTCCTAATTAAAATATAGTAGAGGCCTGTAAAATGTACAGGATCTAAGTTAACTGACCATTTAACATTGGAGCTACTTCTGCTATTGCAACATGCTGCTGTGATGGTCAGCAGAATTCAAGAAAGAAGTTTTGAGTTTATTCAGTGACACTGAACTATAATTAAAGTAACTGCTGCATGTGCAAATAACATCAATACCTTATATAAGTTGAATGTAGTAAATGGAAGTGGAGTGTGCATCCTAGAATGCATCCTTAAGCTATGCAATAAATTGGTCAAAAATATGTTTAACATTTTAGACTGCTATAACATCTAAAATACAGAGTATTTGGAAGATAGAGAAAACATAACATACATTATAAGTCTCTAGGATTCTATGTATAACAGTAGACCTTGAACAGAAAGTTCTGTTTAGTTATAGAGAGCCTCATTTATTAAGCTGCCTTAAGTCTGGCTCTTAAAGTGCGTTACGTGCTGAATGAAGCCAGGGCTTTTAGTCTCTTGTATTTTGTTTCTGGATTGTGATACCTCTGAAGAAAGTGGATTTTTAAAAATTTATTTATTTATTTAAAAAAATTAATTCCTAGACTCAGACGATAGAAGACAATTTTCAACTCTAGATTTTATTTGTGATGACATGAATTCCTCAAAATAGCACTTTGGAATGAAAGGAATTTCTCAGCCATACAATTTTTTTTTCTGAACTAAAAACTTCTTTCTCAGAAAGACAACAAAGCCTCCTGCTTTCCTTTCATCTCTCAGTGTTTGGAAGACAGAATAGGACAATCTCCCTTTATCTTTTAATTTCTAAGGCAGAAGAAAGAGTTTGGATGGTGAACACTTATATATGCATGCTATAATGTTTGTAAAATAATGTTACTTGAATGCTTGTTTTAACACTGTTTATTTTTTGTTACATTTTGGGAAGATATCAAATGAATCTTCCCATGCTTTAAAAAAAAAAACAAAACCCAGACAACAACAATGAAAAAACAACCTAACAAACAAAAACTTTAACTTATCTTCATTTCTTATTATTTCTTAGTGACATGTCTATCCATAATGTAAATGTGAGTGCAGCTGAAACAGGCAGAATCATAGATGAAGCACTGGAGCTACGTAAGAAAAGACAAGCTTTGCTAGTGCGTGACAGAGAACCAGACCTCAGGCTGGTCCAGCCAATTCCCTTTTTCACGTATGTCTTTATATTTTCTCTCTGTAAAAGGTTCTTCTGAAGCCACTTGTGCTTACAGCTGTGTTGCACTTCAGATTTCCTCAGAATACTTTCTTTTTTTTCTTGTAAGAATAAACCAACCAACCCCCCAGTGCTATCATATTTTATGAGTTTATAGGTTGGTTTGGTGTGCTTTTGATTTTAGCATAAACCCTATAGCTGTCAGTTTTCAACCTTTGAATTAAAACAATGATATGACAAAAAAAAGAAGAATCTTGACTAAGAATGATTTGTCAGCCATTCCAACTGTATCATTGGATTTTTCATATATGACTAGTTTGTTTATGAACTTCAAGGTAAGTTTAGCTTTTTAAAAAATTATTTTTACTACTGGGATAATGGAAACTCTGAAAAAAAATGATGGTTCTTTATTTGCAGGAATATATAAGGATACTAATAAGTTATATATGTCTTTACTAAGGCATAAAGGATTGGGATTTGTTTTTTCAGTTTTTATTGCACATATTTTAGTGGAATATTAATGGATTCTGCAGGTAGGTCCTATGGCAGAGAAGTTGCTTCTACTTGTGGATAAGGGTGAGATTTTTTTATTTTATTGTTGATTGAATGCAGAACCTGAAAATGTTCCTTTCACACTGGTTTTTTTAGGATTCAATATAGAGTAATTGCTCAGCAACTACTGCACAGGCATTTTTTTGTTAGACATTTTTTGAGTTTAGGCACATTATTAACATCCTATTTCCTACTGCAACCAACTCGCAAGTGTCTCCTCTGAAAACTTTTGCTGGCTGCCACATTTTGATCTTGTTTTTGTAAGTGGTATATTGTAGAAGGAAAACTCCTAAGGACCTCTGTTCCACGCCTGGAATTGTCATGGTCCATATGACAGAAAATAGAGAAATATATTCTCCAGCTTTTCTGGTTGTGGGACAGATTATAACACTCAAATGTGTATTCCTCTCCCACTGAAAAGCTGCTCTTGCTACCTCTGAGCTATGGAAGAAAAACAATGTTGAATGCTGCTAGATTTGTGAATGCAGTTTAGAAAATAATGTGACAAGAATTAATGAGGTTGTGATGCCCTTGTGTTTGCACATGCAGGTGGAAGTGCTTAGGAGAAGCTTTACTTGCCATGTATCACCACCTCACAACATGTGATCCTCCTCGACCCAGTCTGGGAAAGAGAATTGATCTCTCAGAATACCGAGACCCTGCTCAACATTTGATGCTTTCTCCTACCTCTACTCCTGTCAGTGTTATTCAGCCAACTCCTGTCAACACTAATCCAGTGGTGACAATGCCAGATCCTGTATTACCTTATACTCCAACGACACCCAACTTCCCAAGTCACAGTCAGAATTCATTGGAACCAGGAGCTACTGTAGGTGAGCAAGGTACTTCAGTCCAAGATTCAAGATATCTTTCCTACTTATCTCAGTATTAAAAGCACTACAAAATTAATTGGGAAATGCTGTCTCTAAACTGCATGTTGGTGGATTCAGAAACTTTTCAGCATGTGTGTAACGTGGTACAAAAACCGAAGTTGAGCTCTATAAAATGATGTTCTGTTGACCTTTCATAGTAGAAAAGAAAGGCTGCCTAACCTGCCTGAAAATCGTTGATTCCTGACTAAGACATAGGACCAGTCTTCAGGGCACTGGACTTGCTTTCCTATCGAATAGGACTGAGAGTCAGGTTCATTTGTTGTTCTTAATTGTCACTCCAGTAGCTCACCTCTTCTGGTTTTGTGCTATTGGCTTCAGTTCTGCAGTCTTTAAGAACAGAAGAATCATGACTCCATTCCAGCAGTGATGCATATCAAGCCTTTAATGTTGTGAAGAGCCTTGAGCACCTTAGATTGAATGAGCTGTTAGAGAAAAAGATGACTTGATTATTCTTCTGCTCATTTAAGAACCTGAGAGAACCAAGCTGTCATCTGTATTTATTTGAAATCTGTATCAAGAGGTTTGACTATTTTCTACTGTAGCTGTATTTACATGTTGAAAACAATCAAGGAGTTGCCAGTATTTTGTTGATATTCATGGGAATGCTCAGAGCAGCATTTTTGAAAATGCCACAGCCAGTTTATATGAAAGTGATTTTTTATTATTATTTTAAAAATTTTGGCACTGCCTTCAGAAGGAAACCAATGAATCCCAGGTGATGCTGTAGAATAAAATAAAGTGTCAACCACAAATAACTTCTTTTATTAAAAAAGGTTATCTGCTTTTTTTGGTTTGCAGTTTAACTTGTCAGTTTTTTGCTGTTTTGTTTTTTTGTTTTAATTCTGTTTCTAGGTGACATATCTGCAGGTGATAAATCTAAGAAAGGTGTGAAGAGAAGGAGAATTACAGAAGATAGTGGTGAAACAGCAAAAAGGAGATCTGCCAGAGTCCGGAACACCAAGTGTAAAAAAGAGGAGAAGGTTGACTTTCAAGAGTTGTTGGTGAAATTCCTTCCTTCTAGGTAATGTACAGCAATAACTTTAATTATGAGAGTATCATGATGCTAAGTAGAGGAAGCTCCTTGGGGTTTTGTTTGATTGATCTGCCCCAACCTTAAAACTACTAGGCTCATCTTATTTATTGAAGCAGGTTGTGATGCATTCTGATGCATAAAACTGTTTATAGTGAAAATGATTGAAAATGAATTGAAAAATAAAAAAGCTTTTATTAATGTGAATCTGAATTGGAGGGCAATGCAGATGTTAAAATGATAAGATAAACAAACAAGGTAATCTTGGGTTTGACAAAATTTGGGAACTGGATGTAAATGTCTGAATTTGGTTCACTTAATGTATTTTCACTGGTAAAATGTGCAGAATGTGCCACGTTTAGGTTTAACTTACTAGTGAAAGAAAGAATGACCATTTTGTTGATATTGTGGATTTTTTTTACCCCCCTTTCACACAGATTAAGGAAATTAGATCCGGAGGAAGAGGAGGACCCTTTCAATAACTATGAGGTGCAGTCAGAGATCAAAGAGGAGAATTTCCAGCACGTTGGACCACACAGAATGTCATTTGATTCTACAACGTTTATGGAATCTGGTAAAGATCTCATTATAACCCCCACTTTTTTTCTGTAGTTTCTTCTACATTGTATGCTTAATTTTCTGTATTCTCCTGTCATATCTAGAGGATACAGAAGTATATGCTATTTTTAAAAGTATAATTTTATGGCATAGAAATATTTCTAGTTGGTAACAGGTGAGACTTTTTTTTTAAGTCTTGGAGACTGCTTGATTATTGTGTGCAAGAGCTCTCTTGTGTGGAGTTTCCCATTTAAACAGATTGGAATGCAGTAACAGTTCTGCAGGTATGCAGCACAAGAGAACTGCTGAAAGATTAGTCCACAAAACACTGTTGATAATTTGTTTCAAGTGCTGGTCTGCCTTGACCATAAACACACATGACTCTGTGTTTATCTGCTTTTTAGAAAAACAGGATGTTCATGAATTCCTGCTGGATAATCTGAACAATGGTGGGATCTTGGAACTGATGATGAGGTATCTAAAAGTCATCAGCCAAAAGTTCCTAGTGAAGTGGCCTCCTGGCTTGTGTGAGGTGGTCCTTAGTATCTATAACAGCTGGAGAAAGCACAGTAGTAGTCTTCCCAATCCATTACTGAGGGACTCAAGTAATCAGCATATCAAGGTAATGAAACACTTTTCCTTATACTTCTGTTTGCTGCTTTGTCGCTCTCTGTGTAGCAAAGTTCCTCACTGAAATGCTGCAATTAGTCGCAGGCTTTGCTTAGCTCTGTCTGGGGAGCTGCCTGGCCCAGCTGCTGCACCTTCCGTGAGCTGTGGTGTGCTGCATCTCACCTAACTGCTCCTGAGCTCCTGAGCCTATCTGAGTGACGCTACATGCAAGTGTACCCTGTACATCATATGTCTGTGTACACATGTGCCTGCATATAGACCTAATATAAATACTATATACATAAATAGATTTTACTCTTTTATTCTGTTGCTGCGTTCATTTTCTTCCCTCCCTTTGCTTCTGATATGACACAAAGTTTTGTTTTGTCATCAGGTGAGTAAAGAGGCTGCTTTGTTCACACTGGCTTATTGAGGGTCAGCATTTCTACTCTAAAGAGAGCAAATGCAGTTTAGTTTTAAAAACCCTGCAATTTACAGGAAAAAGCAAACAAACAAAAATTAACCCCACCCACCAGCATTACCATTTTCTTACCTTTATAAATCTGTAGCTTTCACAAGCACAAATAGAAAAAATGTTAAGATCATTAAATTTTAATATTAAGCTGGCTTAGTAACACAAGATGTCTCCATACTTTCTCTGAAGGATATGATGTTGATGAGCCTTTCTTGCATGGAACTGCAATTAGATCAGTGGCTGCTGACAAAAGGGAAGAGCTCTACAGGTGAGAACTGGATCTTACTTTTGTCACACTGTAAAAACACTCAAGGTGTATGAAGAGGTATTTCCAGGAATTCAATGAATTTTGGAGCTATCTTTTCTTTTTTCAGTATCTTTCAGATCTGTGTTTTCTTGGTCTATCAGTTTGCCTTAAAGTAGATCAGTACTTTTGAAATACTACTATGTGGGACTCTTCATGGGATGCTAGCAACTTTATGATAACATGTAATTAATTGAATTGCAGTTTCTCCACGAAATTGCCCTGCTGCCTCTGTGAATGGAAAGTTTGGTCCTGACTTCCCAGGAACTCATTTCTTGGGAGACCTGTTGCAGCTGTCCTTTGCATCCTCACAGCGAGATTTATTTGAGGAAGGCTGGATGGAGTTTTTCACTCGGGTGTATTGGCTGAAAGCTCGCTTTCTAGCACTGCAGGTTTGGTTTACTTTTGATTTAACAAATAAAACTTTTCCCAGATTAAAATCAATGTTCAGAGACACTACAGCTGGTTCAGGAATCTCAGCTCGTTTAAGCATGCAGATAAAATCAGCTCAGAACATAGTGATTTCATTTTGCTTTTTTATTCCTAAAGGTAGAGGTGGAAATGAAGCAGGAGGTCTCTCATTCTAAGATAATATTCAGACATGTTTAACATACAAGTCTTTGTATGAATTATTTCATGTTCAGCTTGAAAAATATATATTTGGACCGAAGTTATTTGGGGTAGCATTGTGTAGCTGCATAACATGGATTCTTTGTGATGTGGACTAGTGGGTGCTATCAAAGTCCCAGAAAGTCCAAAATGCAGTTTTCATCCGAAGTAGAATGTATTTTTAATTACTTTCCCTTCTGTTTATTTAAGGTAGCATGATTTTCTTTTTTTTCTTTTTTTTCTTTTTTTTCTTTTTTTCTTTTTTTTTGAGATGTTTAATTTAACATGTAGATTTTGAAATGGAGGTTTTTAAATCTGTCACTAAGGGAATAATTTGAAAGATGCATTATTTGATCCCAGACTTTTTTTTTCCCCCCTCCAAGTATTGCTTCCTTAGGACATCACAGAGTTTTTATATCCATCAATTATGTTTAAGTCAATTCTCAACTATTAATCTGAGTCAGTTTTATAAGAGGGAACCAACCAGTTCCTTCCAGTTTTATTTTTTTGCAACTAAGGATTCCATTCTGATAAACTCACTTGAGGAAAAATCAGAGTGGCCACTGCCATTTTTGGTTCAGATATACAGACTTATATTTTGACTGTGCAGCTTGCATTCCTCTCCTGACCACTCAGCTTCAGTATCTACTTCAGAGGGACAGAGCAAGTAGAATTCATTCAGTGTGCAGAAAATCGGAATGTTTCTTCAAATTTATGCAAGCTGAATTCTATTTCTCTGATTTGTTTTACCAGTTATTAAAGTCACAGGTAAGATATACAGTTTTGTTTTGTTTTGTTTTTCAATTTGAGATTGTCAGTTGGATTTGTTATTTATTTGGGAGGATGTGCAGCAATCACACGGGCAGTACCTGCATTGAATTCAAACATTTTCTACATGCTGTAGAAACCCTTGCTGCAGACAGAACTCTAGGTTGGTTGTTTTCCTCTCTACTTTTTCTGTAGGGAGACATGGAACAGGCACTTGAAAACTATGATATCTGCACTGAAATGCTACAGAGCTCCACTACAATGCAAACTAAAGCTGGCAATGAATGCAGCATCATAATACGGTTACCTAATCTGCATGTTGATTCTGTTGTTTCTTTAGAAGAGGTAAGAATTGTTTTCAGGTGTCTTCTCTCTCCATCCCTCCCAGTTTCAGTGTGTTATCTATGAATTAACTCTCTTGTGATGTAAGTTTACCATATCTGTCCTAGAATTTTTCTGAGAGTGGAAGGGCAGGTTCATAGTTTAGTGATGATGTTAAGGCCATCATCTCCTTTTTGAAAAGACACCTTTTGGATCTGTTGATCCTGTACAACTTAAGATTGCTTTTATGCAATAAAAAAAAAAATAGAGCAGTTGCATGTAGAACAGTAGATTATGAGTTCAGTGTTTTCTTTGCTGTTCTTAAACATAGACTTTACCTCTGCTTAAATGAACTCTTTACTTCAGCAGTCTGTTTTCCACGTAACAATTTGCATACACTTTTAAAACAAAGGGATGTCCATTTTCTATACTTTCTGTTGCTGTCTTAGGGGATGAACTCCAACACAGGGGGTGCCATCTTCACATGAAGTCCATCTGATGAATGTATTGTTGCAGTGTAGAAGTGTGTGGTTTTGGGATTTGAGGCAAAAAAGTTTAATACATTAAGAAGCCATATACTATATAATAATTAAAAATCTTTGGAAGGGGTGAAGTGGTACATTGTGGGTGTTTTCTTCCTGGTTTACACTCCTGGGTGTAGCTGTAGAGTTCAAATGTATGTGAAGACAAAATGAAAGTTGGGTTGTGCCCTCTGTGACGTTTGCAGATTGAAAAGAACCTAAAATCTCTGGAGAGGTGCCAGTCTTTGGAAGAGATCCAGCGACTGTATGAGGCAGGGGATTATAATGCAGTGGTGCATTTGCTTCGTCCAACGTTAAGTTTTAATGGCTATGGCAGAGCAAAACATCTGGAATTTGTAACATCCATTCCAGAGAGGCCGGCACAGCTGCTTCTCCTACAGGTTTGTTTTGGTTTCTTTAATAAGGGATTAATACTTCTTTCTGAAAACAGGATTGAAAGGATTTCTAGAGTGGGTGTTAATGAGTCTTAATCACAAAGCAAAACGTGGAACCAAATCTGTAAATGGTCTAAATGTCAAAATGGTCCCTCACCTTTAAAGATCCCTTCCAACCCAAACCGTTCTATAATTCTATGTTTCTAGCCTTATAGTTGCTATGTTGTTATTTATGAAGTAATAAAATGGTAGCCCAAGATCATAACAATCCAAACCTGTTTCTGTAGGGCCTCTACTCAACAGCATATCACTAGAATTTCAGACCTGCAGTCATCTCTTTTCTGACTATTTTCTTTCTTGTATCTCTTATTAAAATAGAAAGATGCAGTGGTGATTTTTTTTTTTATTTTTGATCATACTTTTACATTTGCCATCCAGGGTCCATGTGCCTCCTATTGCCCTTTCTTAATGTCATATTTAAAGGTGTTCTGTTACCATGTCATTAAAGTAACCACATTACCTGTATACATAGTTTATTGCTTTGCCCTGCTGTGCATTCATAGTTTAAAATAAACCCTTCATCTTTTATAATAGATTTTTTTTTTTCATATTTACATGCACTAGGACTCCCTACTCAAACTGAAAGATTACAAGCAATGCTTTGAATGCTCAGAAGTTGCCTTGAATGAAGCAATTCAGCAGATGATTAATATGACAGCAGCCTCTGCTAAAGAAGAATGGGTTGCTACAGTAACACAGCTGCTCACAGGAATAGATACTTCGTTATCATCAGTCAAGAGCATCCTGAATGACTCTTCCGTAACACCAAGCCTTGTTCGATTAACAAACAACCTGATTCAGGTAACCTGTTCACTTGCACTGGGAAAGAGGTGTTGTGTGCTACAGGCCTTCAGACATGATACAGCTGCTGGTTGAATTGCCACCCACATGCAGTGACGTTTTTGGTTACATTTTTGTTGGGGGAAGGTCAGGGGAAGCTTAGCAATACCTTCATCATCTTCATTTTCACGTCGGTATGTTAGAGATGCACTGAGCACACCTGTGCTAGAATCAGTGCCTGCAACAGGTACCTTCAAACACCAAGCTGCCTAAAATAATCAAAGGATGGTAGGAAGATCACTCGAGGAACAACACTATTTTCTTGTACTATTTGAAATGGTGATAATGCAAAGACTGATCGAGCTGGCTGGGTGCAGTTTGGAAGTTCTCTTGAGACTGATATTGGCTGTATGTGCTTTGGACCAGAAGACAAGATTCTGTAAGCCTTAGCAACATGGTAGAGTGCTGGCCAAGCTCAGGGTTTTCCCAGTAAAAACAGACAGGGTGATGAGAAAAGGGTAGGAAAAAAAAGTGATGTGTGGACTGTTTCTAGCATTACAAATACAACTAATTTTAGCCTTTAAAATAAGGTACTTTCAAACCTTAGAACTACTGAATGAATATTTTTCAGTCCAAGTAAGAAATGGCAGACTCTTGGGTCTTTTAAGAAGCTAGTCTAGTTAATGTCAAAATTCAATGTGCTTGCAACTTTTAAATCTGCTTTTACTTCATTAACAGCTAAGGACCTTCATTGCTCACAGAGTCATGCTTTCATTGTGTAAAGTTGCATGTGTGTCACTATGTTATGGAATGTAATGGAATTCTGGAGAACAGATTATTCATTGTAAAATCCTAAAGGGTTTGTGTAGTTATAATAAATATGATTATTTACCTATGTAAATATGAATAGAAAAACTGTTGCAGGTGTGAAGAATCTGAGACAACTGTAGGACTTCAGAAATTTCTGATACTGGCAGTAAAATGGGCAGTTGTCAATGAGAAATGCTGAGACAATGGTTCCAGGACACAGCATTGTGTTGCTCAGAATTTATTCAGTTATATTTATATAGCATTGTTAATGATTCTAGTTCATCTTTAACAGTTGTTGTAAGACCTGGTAAGGAATTCAGGGATTCTTTTAACTAAGTTCCTCTTCCTTGTTAGATTGTAGATAGATTTCTTGTAATGAGACACCTAAGGTTTATATGTAGAAAGTATTACACTTTTATCTGTATAATGTCTGTTTCTTTATTAGATCATAGACTGCAGCATGGCAGTCCAGGAAGAACCAAAAGAACCATATGTCTCCTCAGTGCTTCCATGGATTATCCTGCACAGGATCATCCAGCATGAGGAAGATGCTTTTCGATCTCTTTGCTGCCAGCAGCAGCAGAATGAGGGAGAAGAAGGTGGGTTGATTATTCACTTTTACATATCAGAGCTGAGCTCCTTACCATCTAACTCTGGAATATAAATAAGAAAATACTTTGTCGTCTTACCTTGCTGGCTGGAGGGAGTAGATGGGGATGAAAAGATCACTTTCTTATTGCAGAGGAAACTTGCTTTTGCCAGATGAAGCATTGTCTAGTTGGATTTAACTCAGTTGTGTGCTACTTAAGTATTTACTAACTTGTTTCTTCCAGTGAGTCCTGATACCCCTATGTTGCCTTCTTCACTTATGCTGCTGAACACTGCTCATGAGTATTTGGGAAGGAGATCCTGGTGTTGCAATTCAGATGGTGCTCTTCTCAAGTTCTATGTAAGTGTTAACATCGTAATTTAGGTTGGAAGGGACCTCTGAAAGTCATCTAACATCTTATTAGGTTGTTTATTGCCTTGTCTTCACGTTAAGAATACACTTTTAAATCCACTTTCCTTCTACTTGCAAACATGTGAATGTTTCAGTCAGTCTGAATAGCAAAGGCTTGCTATTCCAGACCCCTGCCCATCGACACCCTTTCTAAACAGGACTTTTTGTCAGATGAGAAATGCCTTTGGGTAACCAACTCTGTACTATACAGACATCTTAAATGGGGATTTGGGAAACTTATCAGTGTATTTTTGGCACTTATCAGTATTCATCCAGATGACTGCTAATATGTCATTGTTAAGCCAGAGGTTGTTTGGGGTTTATTTTTGGTAATGAACATATGAAACTGCTTGCAGCTTGTGACCTGTGGAAAGGGAATACCTGAATACTGAAAGTGTGTATCCATTTTTATCTTCTTTGTGTCTGGTAGCTCAGCCATACCCCTGCCCTGCTTGCAGCAAAATTTTACTTTGATTTGAATAGCTAAAATAGTTTAAAAAAATTAAATAACACTTTATTGGTAATAACTCTTAATTTTCATCTGTCTCTGAGAATTAGGAGTAACAACTATAAATTTACAACAGTTGAAGGTGAACAGTTGACCCAAGTCTGCTATTTAGACAGAGCGAGGGAGCCAGAGGAATGTCAGGAAAAATAATAGACAAAATAGAAAATCCTGTCTTTCCTGCTTATCTCTGAAATGTCTTGCTGGAAGGTGAGCTGTTTTTGAGGATGCAGCATGCTTCCTGCTCCAATATTTCAGGAATGACCATGGCTTTTGTCCCCCAACCAGGAGGTAGTTTAGGCAGGATAGAAAAGGGAAACTTTGAGCAAGAGGTGTTCTATCTCAGCATTGTGTTCTGGTGGATGTGCACTTCAGTCTTCCAGACAGGAAAAAAAGCAAGTAGGCTTAGCAGAGTTTCCTTGGAGGAGCAGATAACCCTGGTTTCCTCACAGTGAGTGTGATGCCAGAAAGTAACCAAACCACAGCATAGAAAATGAGCCAGTTAATTCCCCATAAATGAGTACCAAATATCTTGAGTGGAAAAAATGTTGTTTAGGTGATTGCCAGTAATGTTGCATAGCTCCTCTTCCTGAGAGAGACCAGTTTTCTTGTATACCATGCCTTTATTTCCTCAAAGTTCAAATATTTGATAAGGATTTTGCAGTTGATTTAACACTCATAATTAATGGTATTAGAAACAGAATTCTAGATTCTACTCAATTAGACATAGGTGAGACAAGCATGACAAGATAATACAAAATTTTGTTTCCTCCCATGTGCTGTTAATCAACCTCAGTTATATTAAAGTCTACTTTTCTTCATCTCTCCCAGTCCAATAACACAGGATAAAAGGGATTTTAAATAATGGACTGAAGGGGGAAAGGGAAAGGAAAATACTTAGTGTTGTATGTAGGCACTCAGATGTTTTCTGTTGAAAAATGCTGAGTTCATCATGAATTCATTATAATGTGCAGTACCTCTGAAGATATGCAAAATTTAGATGGTGCTTAAGATAACCATCTTGAGCTTTGAAGGATGATCATTCATGTGAAATAAAAATGCAGAAAAGACTTTTTTCAAAGCTTTTGTAAAGCAATGCATAACTTACTTTGTCCATTGTAGTTGGGTTTTTTTTTTGCCTCAGTTTTGATTTTTGTTTGTTGCTCTCCAGAACTAGCTCAAGATATGGAGAGAACTTGGGTGGAAGTCTGACTTGTGTTGACAGGGGTGGAGTGACTATCCTTGACATACCTTATCAAGTTGTCAAAGATGTTGAGTATAAAAATGGATGCAGCAGAGATGTGGATAGTTGGTGGCAGGGATGTGGATAGCTGGCAGCAAAGCTGAGCAACTCAGTACATGGACTTTTTTTTTTTTTTTAACCAAAAATGCTGTAACTGTTGCTTTCAGATGAATCTTGAAGTGTTTTAAATTAATATATAGCAAAAATTTTTTTAAGGACATTTATCTGTCATCGCAAACGGCAAGATGAAGTTTCAAGTATTAGCAACCTTTAAGTGGAAGAATGTGGGTATGGTCTTGGCTTTGCAAAATACATCGAAGGGTGATTTCTCCTCAGAAAGAGATTTGCCTTGAACAGAGTCAAAAAATAGTAATTCTATTGTTTCCATGTTACTAACTAAATGTAACTCCAAGTACACATACAGGATTCATCTACTGAACAACAAAGATGAGAATGAGGCTTTCAGTGAGAATGAAGCCTTCAGTCCTTCCCTTCCCTGTGTCTGAGGGCTGTTCCTTGCCCCGTTATTCAGATGGGTGTGTTAGATCTAATACGCTCTGGAAATAGGTGTCTGGGCAGTAATGCTGTAGCTTACTGTAATGGGGTATTGCTGGATGAAAGGGGTTACCCATTGACCTTCTTAAGATTATTCCGTGAGGTCTAGTTCTTACACTAGAAAAGAAATTTCCTGTGGTTGCAGGAGAATGCTTCTGTGTGTGTTGCTGCTTCCTTGCTTTATTCTTAGCTTAGAAGCCGAAGTGCAGTCAGCTTTTCCAGCACAGAGTACTGACAGTCTGGGATAACCTGGCTGTTGGCAAACCCCTGAGAAACACGGTACCGTGGCATTCATTGGGCAGTGCTCTGTAGGGATATTTCAGTGGCACTTTGCAGATTCAGTTTGACTTCATTGAGGTTTATTACCTCCAGCCAAGGGAAAATCATGATTAGTTCTGCATAGAGCTACTCAGGAATCTCTTAATTTCCCTTCTCAGTACTCCCTGGAGCTTATTAGCCACAGCTCAGTGCCAGACCCCATCTACCTCTGCCTTTGAGCAACAGTATGTCTAGGACAGTAATTTAGACAGCTAGGAAGAATGGCACAGAGAGCCTGAGGGGTTCTGCAGGAGTCCTCTCACCCTGTAAGGGCTGGAGCTAATGAACAGTGTTTGAAATGGGGCTGATTCAGTTTAGCACTATTAGATTATCTCTGTATCCTACTCTCTCCAGTCTCTCTGGTATTAGGAGCATAATGTTGATAGACCTGAGTTGCCTCTCCCTGGATCTGCCTTGGGTCCAAAGGGTTTATTGCCTCAGGCACTGTGTGTCACAAAAATGGCCTGTTTTCAGACTTGAGCTTGCCCTCGGATGCAGTGCTCCTAGGTGATGAATCTAAATTGTGTCTGTACAGTGTGCCTGTATCCACAGCCAGGGAGTCTGATAGTGAACTGTGAACTTGGATCAACTACAGATAATTGAGAGCTGCGAAAGTATTTACAGCTAGATCTTTGCAAATGTCATGAGGTGCTTTGAACAAAATCTTTAATTTTCAATTGCAGAATGGCCATTTCTTAAACTAAAATATAATATGTCCTTATTGAGCACAGTAATTTAGTTTTCGGAGACAAGAGGCAGTTGGAAGGCTAAAGGAAGATAAAGTGGGATGAATTATTTGAAGAGAAACGCAGCTTCAAGAATGTTAAACAAAAGTGTGTTTTATAGACCAGAATAAAATGATCTGTCTGCTCAAGTACATTGTATTGCTTGTGGCTGAAGGTGGTGTGCAAGAGAAGTTCTTAATGTGTAGTTAAGTCCTTTAGCAATAGTGAAAGTCTGAATTATTAAGAAAATTTTGGGTTACTGCCAAGAATTTAAAAGCTGAATAAGAACATAGGACGTTGTTTTGAACACTGTTGAAATGAAAATTTTGTTACTGGTGTTAGATTTTTGTGATCACTGGAGTGATTTTGTTTGCAGCAGTAGGACTATCATGCTCTTGTTAAGAGTATCCCATGATGCATACAGCTTCCTTTCAACTTAGTTATCTACTTATCATAAATTTCAAGCATTGTTCACAAATTCTTACAGGAAAGTTAATAGAAATAAGGTGTCTGCTGTGACTCAAAGGTGTTTGCTATGACTTCAGATTTCACTGAAATGCCATCTGGGAATTGTCTTTAATCTTATTTTTCATGGTTTTTGCTCTTACTAAATGTTACCTTGTTCTTAGCACAGATCTTTTTAGCAGAAAAGAATTAACATCTTACAGTTAATGCCAGGATTTCTTATGTGTAGAATGACAGAGTTTTGCCCTAGGTGATGTGCAGTGTTTAGAGTGTGTCAGGAAAGCCAATCGTGACGAGAAGCTTCTGTAGCATGCAATGTATGCATAAATAATGGAGTTTACAATCCTAGATGTTGAAAAATGATGAGTGGTGAGAAACAGGCAGCAGAAGTACTGTAACAGTGCTGGTTTTGAAATAAAGATCCAGATTCTCACTACACAGATTATTCTGGGTGAACTTGTTTTTACTGACTTTGAAATGCCTTCCTGGAACGTGTTCTTTTTGGTTTGCCTTTTAAGGAAGCTTAGTGAAAACTTTCTAAGAAATCACCTTTTCTCTTTTGGCATTCAGCTGCAGTTTTCTTTAACGAATGTTTTAGAGTAATAGCAGCTTCCAAAATATGCTGCTGATGGGTAATTTTTCTTGTAATGTTGAAGTTAAAGATAGCAACTTGATACGGTGTTTAGTCATTTGGGACCAGTCCAGCCCCTTCCCTTGGTGTGTAGCCATCTGTATAATACTATTCATACTGTGCAATTCTATCTCCCTTTTAGACAGATTTTCATTAGCTGTCCCTTCTTTTTCTGCAATGTCCTCTGCATCTTCCCTTTTCCATGCAGATAAAATTGGTATTTGTGAATTAGGGCAAAAATTTTTTCTGTGCCTTTTCCTTACTCATAGGAATGACAAACTGTAATGTTTATATTCACAGAAGCAGCTTAGTGGCTAGTGGAAAACTAAAACGTTAAGCTGATATCTATTGTCATTAATTAAAGACAAAAGTTCATGATGTAACATAGGAAAGAAATAAAAGCACTTCATTGCAGTTACAGTGTCACTGAAATTACTTGTGCGAGCCTAGGTTACAGAAATATGGGTGGCATTTGGTTGTAATTGGGGGAAAATATGGGTAGTTCCTTAATATTGTTTTCATCATCTGCCTTCAGACAACTAGGTAACTTAATTGAATCTTCAGCTTGCAGTTGACTTTTTCATTAATATTTGTGGTGTTGTAGGTTCAGGTACTACAAAAAGAACTTGCAGCATCCACTTCTGAAGATACTCATCCATATAAAGAAGAGCTGGAAACAGCCTTGGAACAGTGTTTTTATTGTTTATATGGTTTCCCCAGCAAAAAAAGCAAAGCAAGGTACCTAGAAGAACATTCAGTACAGCAGGTAAGTTACGTATAATTGAATGCCAGTGGAATATCCTGAGGTGATGAAAGATACACCCTTGTTTGGTTTTAACGCACCTCAATATATTGTGGAGAAAGATTGCTGATTGCTTTTATTTCCTTGTAAAATTTATTCACGTTACATATTGTGGAAAAGAAACACCTTTTAAAAAATACAGAAGCCTTTGTGAATACAAAGACTTAGATATTTGCAATGAAATGCTAGTATAGTCTTAGTCACAGTAGTCTGCCATCCTGAAACTATTGACGAATCAATTTTATTGAGCCATGCCTTTCCTGTTTTCAACAGAGAAGATGTTCCGAGTGTGAGGAAAATTAGCAAAAAGTCAGCTTGAGAGAAGAAAACTGCAGACAGCCTTACAGTTTATGAAAGTGAAAAATGTCACTATTAAAAATTCTGCAAGTAAATTATAGCTTATTTTGAAATCCGTAACAGTAAATATTTGGTAGCTCTTTATGAGAAATGTGTGAAATTCAGTTGAGTTTGGGAGAAGAACAACTAAGGAGTGCTTTGGGAAGAGGGCTGTAGTGTTAAGGAGGAGACAGAAAAAGCAGGTCAACAATCCTCTGCCTGGAAACATCACTGATTTTGTTTAAAAACTTCAGGGTATTTTTATATTTACCAAGTGAAAATGATCTTAGAATTATAAATGAAAAACAGTTTCATACAAGCAAAAATGTCTGGCTCCTTTGAGCAGACCTTGTGAAATACACAAATATTGTTATTACTCATTGAATATTTGTGAATTCCGTCTCTTAAACTTAGAAAATGAACACAATGAGAAAAAGGGAAGAATAAGGAGACTACCCTCTGCCCATAGCACCATACATCTGTCCATCACCATACATTTGGGCAATTCTAGATGAAAAATTTCTTATTAAAATCATTGACAAACTGATCTTTAGTAATGCATCTTCCCTGTTTTCAGTAGAGAAGCAAAAATTGCTGTAAGGAGTAAGATGAACAATGAAAGGAGAAAAACTTAGTCCAGCAGAAGAGAACTGTACAATTTTTTATTTTTTTTAATCGTTTTCAAGAAAGGAAAATGAGGAATAAATTCTGAATAATTTCTGTAGAGAGTTTGAAGATTTTTCTGTCTCAGGATTTTGTCTGATTCCCATTTCATTTACTCTTATTTGAGTTTGAAATTGAAGGTGTAGAGCTTTTCTCCTCTATATTTTACCCATGATCTCAGTGTCACTTGGGATGCTTGCAAGTGATTCTTGCTTATAAACAACTTTTCTGGGCAACTCTTCTAAGTAAGAGGACTTTATTTTTCAGTCACATACACTCAGAGTCCAATATCTCAGTCTTTTAAATCTGTGAGCAGTATACTGTATTTGTGAGCAGCATAAATTAATGGTGCCTTTCATTGTTCTGTTCTTGGGAGGTATAATTTGCTTCCTGCTAGAATAATACATATATTATTACAAACTAGAAAAGCCAGAAACTCATCATTAGTAGACTTTTGAATTTTGGAATTTGAGATAATTTTTCCCCTCTCATCCACCTCCCTCTTCAGGTTGACCTAACATGGGAAGATGCTTTGTTCATGTTTGAGTATTTTAAGCCTAAAACTCTTCCGGAATTTGATAGTTACAAAACCAGTACTGTGTCTGCTGACTTGGCCAACCTTTTGAAGAAGACTGCTACAATTGTTCCTCGCACTGACAAGCCTATGCTGAGCCTAGATACTGTGTCTGCCTATATTGAAGGAACATGCAGCAAGGTATAATTAATTGCTTTAAAAAAATATACAATTGAAAGGAGTAAAAATGATTGTTGGTATCTTTTTGTTGACTTTGAGATAGTTAGGGAAATGATTTATTCTGTGATGTTGGATTTCCTCTGGTAATTGCATTTAAATGAAGTAAGACTGGCACCACTAAAACTTTTTAGTCTTGGAATGGCAAGACATAATATTGATTAATATGGAGTCAGTATGGAAACGTTCATTAGTGTTTGTAAGTGCTTTGTGTAGCTGTGGAACACTTGCACTGTCTTCATATTCAATACTTCATATTCTGTGATGAAAGGGCTACTTTCACTACAAGGAGGAAGCAAGTTTGCAGCTCATTTAATATGAATGTTTTATTTATTATGGAACTTTACTTTTTTTTCTTTTCAGGCACCATCTCTCCCGGATGGTGCGGACTATTCTCCACCAGTGGTGACTGAGTTGTATTATCTTCTGGCAGACTATCATTTCAAGAATAAAGAACAGTCTAAGGCCATTAAATTTTATATGCATGACATTTGTATTTGTCCAAACAGGTCAGTATTATTGAATCCTGCTGCACATCATTTTTCTCACTTCTTCCAGTACTGAAAAACATACAAGAAAAGAAATTTGGTTTTGGGAGTTAAAAAAACCCCAAACAAACCCAAACTGAAAAACCCACCTTCAGTCCATTGTCATAGGTCACGTTCATACATGACAAAGAATTAAAAATGTCACTGTGTAATGGCATAGCTATAGCACAAATAGCATTCTTCAGTGGATTAACTGTTTAGGCTGATCTCTTTGTGAAAGTACTGATCTTGCTGCTAGAGAACTACTCAAAATGCAAGCTCAAGTAATGTATTTAAGTGATATTTAAACTAAAACACCTTGTTTCTTGGTAATTTGCAACTCACTGAAATACCACCAAGATTAAGCTCTCTCATCTAAAAAATTAAGCATGTTTTGAGTAACAGTCTTCTAAAATGAAATTAGATAATATTTAAATTTACTGATTAAATACAGGGTTTTCATATTAGATGTTAGCTATTTTAATTCTCCTTGAAGCTGATAGGTCAGGGTCAGTGACAAAAACCCTAGTTTGATAGATTTGTGACAAGAAAACGATTTCAAAATCCAGTCATATAACAGAGACAAAAGGGAAGCTGAAGGCACAGAGCAATTTTACGTATGAAATCTACAGAGGAAATAGCTGTAGGATAATGTTAGTGAATCTGCTACTCTGGGAACTGTGATTAGCAGATTTCTTTGTCAGACTTCAAATGTTTTGGCAATTACTAAACACCACAACCTCCATTTTTCTATACTTTTGATACTTTAAAATCTAAATTCATAAATAAATTAGTGGAATGCATTTTTATTTTAATGAGTGATATTTTGTTGCTCAGAAGATGCTTTATGTGGTAGCATAAAATACCCCAGTCATATATGATGTTATTTCTTCAAATGCCTGTATTACAATTCCCCTTCCATTCCCCTCAGAATCTGACTATTGAGGTTATTTGACCCATAAATGGGTTTTCAGCTGAAAGCAGCAAGGAATTACAAGTAAAAATGTGAGAACATTATGATTATTCCTTTGGTGTTAGAATCATGGTAAAATGGAAAAATTCCAGAGCTGTTGACCCCAGATGTTAATGTGAGATTATGGAACACTGAAACTGCTCTTCAGACTGTCATTGATCTAATAAAGACAGGACTAGATCCTGAACAGTCCTCTCAGTCAGCAATCTGTATTGTTCATCAGAGTTTTCATACATGAATACATTTTGGGTTTTGTGATTTTTATATTGGAAAATGCTGATGGTTATAAAGAGCACTCACAGTTTAGAGCCACAATACAAAATGTTGTAATGGCTGTCTGCTGGCCTACAGAGAGAAAGGTGACAGTGTTTGGACAGGACAGCGTGGTTACTGAGGAAATAAATCAGTGGGAGTGCTGCCATTAGAAGCATAAATGTGCTATTTTTGCATGGTAGATAAGCCCTGTTGTTTCATCTGGTTTTCATGTCTGATAATGACTGGGGACAGTGCTGTATTAGGAAAAAATTTTTAATAAAATCTGCATGATTTAGGCTATACAGTCTCTGCTCCACTATGAGGGGAGGAGGAGATGCAGAAATCTCTTTTGAGAGAGCGTATGTTGAAAAGAAAAGAAAGGTGTGGCTGTAACAAAATTTGTCTTGCCTGTGCCATTCAGTTTAACGTTTAGGGGGGAGGTTGTTCATCTGCCACGTTCTCGCTTGCACAGGTTTGATTCCTGGGCTGGCATGGCTCTGGCTCGAGCAAGTCGTATTCAGGACAAGCTGAATTCTAATGAATTGAAAAGTGATGGCCCGATCTGGAAGCATTCTACTCCTGTCCTGAATTGCTTCAAGCGAGCCCTAGAGATTGACAGCTCTAACCTCTCCCTGTGGATAGAGTACGGCACCATCTCCTACGCCCTACATTCTTTTGCATCCCGACAGCTTAAGCAGTGGAAATCAGAACTCCCTTCTGAAGTTGTGCAGCAGGTGGGATCTAACTGAGACCAGTATGAAATTCTGAATATTTTTAATTATATTTTGCAACATGGTAACTGTTTAAAGCAAATATTTACATACTGTATACCACATATTAGATTGTACGTTACTTAATAGTATTGGAAATTCTAATATTCTTTCATATAAGTTGCTGGTGTTAAGCAGCATTTAAAGGGCTTTTTTTTTTCTTTCTTTTTCCTGTGTGAGATTAGCTTGAGCCTGATCTTTGAATTGAAGGTGACACAAAATTATTGCAACCTTCTGGAAAGGGGAATTATATTTACCTTACCTGTCTGTAAATGTCATACAGTGTTTCCAGGAAAAGGTGAAATATGTACATAATTACATGGTGAAAAGATCAGGAATTACTCTGATATCTGTGTCCATATGTCATCTCTTGTTAGCTAAAGACATACTTCTCCTTTTCACTGTTTTTGGGCTATTTACTTAAAAGATCAAAATGAGGAGCCTGATAGAATTTCCTTAGAAAAGCTGTTATAAATTCATTAGCTCTTTATTCATGGTGATGAAGAAAATGTTAGAGTTGTTATGAAGTTTATTAAGTCCAAATGAGCAATTGTGTAAATACTCTGTGACAGCGGTAAGAGTTGCTGGGGGAAATGTTTTGTCTCTCTTTTTGGACCAGTAAATGCCATTTCTGATTTAAGTATTCTAACTTACAAATATTATGTAGTCCACAACTGGAAGCAGAATGGAAAAAAGAAGTGCTGCTCCTGTGTGTCTGCTGGGATTTGTAAAATCCTTTAGTGTTTGAACTATAGAGAATGGTACTGGGAACATCCTTTGTTTCCAGGAGAGCACACTTACAGTAAGCTGCTGGGCTGTGCATCTGGGCTGCCTCTGTAGCTCTACTGCACTTCCTGTAGTCACTTACACAGCATTTGACCCTCTGAAAGAAAGGCAATGTTAGCGTGCACATTAAAGGAGAACAAAGGGTTTATTGAATAGTGTGTTTGAAATGACAGCTAACAGTATAGTTTTCTTTCTAAGTGTAATTACATCCAAGAGCTTCAAAACTAACTAATCAGAAAAGGAAGTTACGACATTTTATGCCTTTGATCTATCAAAAGTTTGGTCTAACTATCTTATGGCCTTTTGGCCTTGAGGGACTTGCTGCAGATTTCCAGGGATAATGCTGGAGTTACTTTGTATTATCAGATAAAAGGTACAATACAGAGCAGCCATCTTAAGATGTGGATTAAATCAGGATATTTATTTAGGACAACTTGAATCTTCCTTTTTTTCCAAATGAATATATTAGAAAAGCATGATTTACTAAGAAAAGCTCTATTATAATAAAAGATAAATTTGAATGATACATCTCTTCAGGAATGTATTTCTCATACATAAAAACCTTATTATTCTCTTCTCCTTACAAGACACTTTGGAAAGGCAAGGTTATGTTATAGTTCTTGAAGTGCAGCAGGTGCTTAGGATTCTGTTATAGCCCAACAATTTAATTTATAAAGTTCTTTTTCAAAGGGAGAAAATTGTATTAATGCATCTTGTGACCTATTTTTTTAATGTGACTTTATTGGTAGTTTAATTTATGCTGCTCATTTTAATTCCTTTAGGGAGGGGAAAAAAGGGTATTCTTGCCATGTTCAGCTCAAAATTAGATGCATTGCAAGCAGGATGAAATACCATTTCTTCACAAATGATAGCGGTCCATAGTGACTCTAGCAGACTTTAATTGCAGAACAAAACAATTTATTTTCTTTTCTTTGAAGAGTAAAGATAATTGCATCTCTGAAAAAGCGGTACAATTTTTGTAGCCATGTGTATTGGCCTGTTATTTTTCAGATTTATATTTATATGCATGTTCTTACACTTGTGTCTTACTCTTTTGTTCTGGTTATTTGTGTCAGCAGTTACTGGAATGAACAGAAACTTATCCATAGTGTGTTTTAAATGATGTACCTTGTTTATGCGTGTTTATATGCAGCAGTGTGTTTTTAGAATCCTTCATCCCAGCCACAGTGAATTCATGTACCCTCAACACTTTGTTTGATCACAGATGGAAGAGCGTCGAGACAGTATGTTGGAGACAGCCAAACTGTGTTTTACGTCAGCATCTCGCTGCGAGGGAGACGGCGATGAAGAGGAGTGGCTTATTCACTACATGCTGGGAAAGATTGCAGAGAAGCAGAAGCAGCCTCCTGTTGTCTATCTGCTTCATTACAAACAGGCAGGTCATTACTTGCATGAGGAGGCCGCCCGATATCCAAAGAAGATTCACTACCATAATCCGCCAGAACTTGCCATGGAAGCATTGGAGGTAAAAGAAGGTTAAATGTGTAGGCTTGAAAACCTTGTTCTCTGCAGGTAATGGAATACCAGTCATCGTTAGTTCATACTACTATGCATATGTACATGGTACTCTGCACCTGGGAACATTTAGAAGACTAACTTGGAGAATAAAATGGAGCCTGTTATTCAGGCAGGTTTTGCTTAAAAGACAGTTCACATACAGTCTTAGTGCTGGACAGACAGGCAGGAATTCCACTTCTGGATTTTGCTGCACACAGTGATTAGTTTTATCCAAATCAAACATGGAGGGGTTTCACGAGCATCTCGTACCTATTGAAAGTGTTAAGTTCCTGCCTGAGTTGGAACAGCAGTCACAACACCTTCGCTTTCACTGTGCTGTCTTGTAAAACAAGTGAATCTAGAATGGACCCGGTGGTGACTTGCTTCCAGGGAGACCAGAACAGCTTTCATGGTTGTGCTCTATAGGTTGCAGTTATAAAATTTCTACAATATTCAGACCTTGCAATTTGCAAGGAACTTTCAAAGGCAGGAAGAGTCCTATTTTGGGTAAGTTTAAGTAACAGATGACTGACTTTACTAACTCCTGCAGCTTCTACAGAGAAGAGACTATTTGTAATGGGTTGCAGACCTGTGAATTCCTTACTGACCAAATGCACTCTGGTGTTTTCTAGGTGTACTTTCGACTTCATGCTTCTATTTTGAAACTTGTGGGGAAACCAGACTCAGGAGTAGATGCAGAGATACTAGTTAGCTTCATGAAAGAAGCTTCTGAGGGACCGTTTGCCAGGGGTGAGGAGAAGAACACCCCAAAAGTTGCAGAAAAGTGAGTGCTCATTTCCAGGAATATCCTTTGAAAGAGGAACTGCCATATAATAAACAATTAAAACGGAGCTGAATGGAATGAAATAAAACCAAAACAAAGTGATTAGAATTAATTCTAATTTTGTGGGTTTTGGGTGTCATGAGCAGAAAAATTATTCACTACTCTGGGATCTTCTCAATAATTGGCACAGTGTAGATGGGAAGGGAACAAAATAGAACAATTTTGATCTTGTGATGCATATTGAAGCCACTTTTTATTTATTAATAAAATAATGTTTTTAACCAACTGCTAAGAAATGCAAAAGCAAGTGGCCTTTATTTTAAAGGATAAGAAACTTTAGTCCTCAGAATTTGTCTCGTTAACAACTACAAAATAATGTTCTATTAACCAGTGACAGGGGAGGAATATAACCTCTGCTAAAAATCTAGTGCTTAGAACTTGTTTGTAAGATTTGATTACTGTGTTGGAAATATCCTAAGACCCCGTAGTCCCATTTTGTTTTCCCCGTATGTCACTAGTACGTTAGCACTCCTTTATTTTCTCCTTGCCCCTCCCAGGGAAAAAGCTTGCATGATTGATGAAGACTCCCACTCTTCAGCCGGAACAGTGCCAGGCCCTGGGACTTCCCTCCCCTCATCCTCCGGTCCAGGTCTGACATCCCCACCTTACACAGCCACTCCAGTTGACCACGATTACGTCAAATGTAAAAAACCCCGTCAGCAGGCAACGCCGGACGGTACAGTCCCTGTTCTCAATACTGGCAGCACAGGGAGGTGCTCTAATCATGGGGGGTTTGACCAGGAATGATCAAACTGCTCATTTCAAGGAGGGTGATGGGTCTGTGGTAACACGGGCAATATTGAAGCTCATTACCTTTATAAATTCGGTGCTGTAACTATAATCAATGTACAGTCAGAGCTTTAAATACAAAATTTAAAGTTGTCACCTGCCACCACTGGCACCTGTCACTTAGTCAAAATGAGAATGTCTATGGGAGGAGTATGTAGCTGACTGAATTTTCAGTGAATTTTTCTATTTTTTAATTTATTTTTTTTTTCTCCGGAGCTAAATGTAAGCCTGAGCTTATTAGTAAAGATGTGGGTGCAGTCTTTAGAAGACTGGACACTGTTTCACTGCCTGTGTGGAATGATCAGGTGAAAATTTGAACTGTAAATGAAACAAGACAAATTGTTAAAAAGGCAAAACAAAACACTGTTACCCTTTTTTGAAGGAGGCAGGTGGCAACTATTTTGAATATATTGTGTATCAGCACGAAGTGATTTGCATGACAGTCCAGTAGACTTCATCTTTTAATTTTTCTTTATCATCTACAATGACTGGTTAGCAGCTCATCTCTATAGAATATGAAGTGATACAATAAATAATTGGCTTATAAATGCAGAAGGTAGGGTGGTATCACAGTGCTATCGAGTGTTTTGCAATATATGTATATAATAGAAAGTAAGTTACTGTTTAAGTAACCTGACATTATTATTTGGGTAGGAATTTTATTCTGATTCTATTCTTCTGGCCATTTGTTTATCCATCTGGATCTGTGAGTATCAGCATTGAAGGAGCAAAATATCTGCAATGTATAGCTTAGCAGTGGTAGAATGTGGCAGGCCCCACAGAAATGCTCTGATTGATAGGGACTTATTTCTGGAGAGTGGGCTGCTTCCTATTGTCACTTTCTGAAGAACTGCAATTTGTAAGTAACTATTGACATAGTTTTGAAACAAATGTTCATATGGCCAGGAACTCTGCAAGGTGAATTTATATCACTTCCCCAACAAATAATTCTTGCTGAATCTGACAGAAGATCCTTCATCTCCTTCACTAAATTGAATAGAGAAATGTTTATTTTATACATACTTACATTTCACTAAGGAGTAATTCACTGGACTGTTTTGATACCATGTGTAGTGTGTTAGTGTGAATGGGTTATTGTAGTGATCAGGATCCTATGTTAGCTTTTTGATGCCTTTTGACACAGCAAACACAGAAAGGAGCAAATATTTAAATATTTCCTAAATAATATTCCCTGTGAGAGGCAGTTCTGCCTAAGACTGCAGTCTGCTGAGGTCCTGAAGTCTTGAAATGTTCCCAGGAGATACATAAATTAGATAAATATTCCCCTATGTACCATTAGTACGTTCACTCAGAGTAAGATATTCTGGGCTGTGACACACTAATTGCCCGATGGAGCAAAGCTGGCTGCTTAGCAAAGCCCAAAGGTGCCAGCTAAGGAACGTCTACCTCTGCCAGGGCTGAAGTAGCAGTTCTTGGGTCTTCTCGCTTAGCTTAGCTGGGACTAAGCTTTGTTGCTGTCAAACCAATTCAAAATGTCAGCTGCTAAAAGAAGCAGGGTTAGGGTGATCTTTAGGAAGGCTGTGTGTAACTATGACAAGCAGAATTGCAAAGTACTGCATCATTCATAATGTTTTTTTAGTTGCTGGCACAACAAACTCTGGATAAAGCATATTGAAGAGCCCCAGGAAACTGCAGTATTTGCCTGGGGGCTGTTACAGATGGAAGCAGAGCTAACAGTCTGAGCAGTGCTCAGGAGTCTTCCACTTTTATGTTATATACTGTGCTCCTCTGCATGCATTTGCATTTTACTTGTACTAAAATACATATTTTTGAAGTAAAGTGCTCTTGACATCTTACATGTAATCACATCACTGAAGAAAACTGCTGCCTGCATTTCCATTGTACCGTTCCTAAAAATAGCAAGAAAATATCCATCATTTGACTACTCTTCAGATATTTTTTTTTACCATTCTGACAGCACATGAAACTGTCTATATTGTTGTTCACTGAATGAATAATTTGGCCTAAATTCAGCCTAGATATTTATTCTTTCTGAGGCCTGACAATTCTCTTATTTACTCTTACTTCTGTGTCAATATTGTTGATCATATATGACATAAACAAAATGAGAGCATTATACAGAATCTTACCTACAAAGTGCTCTTCATATGTTACCACAAACAAACATGCTCGTTGGGATCACTGCTGACCTGTAGACTTCTTTTGACCATTTTTGTTTTCAAGAAAACATGACCCATGAGGAAAGAGAGAAGGGACTGGGATGGTTTACATAGGGAAGACTAAGGGGAAACATGACAGCAGTGCTGTTGTTGAAGGATGGACAAAGAGTTAGAGGCAACAAACACAGGATTTCCATGTCTATGGGAGACAAAACCATAATATGTTAAACTTAAATTGCATCTTCAATCAGGACATTAGAAAATAGTGTTAGAGTAGTATTAGGAAATTTAGCAAAAAAAAAGAAAAAGTGAAACTCTATGTCCCTGGGGACAATGTTCCTGACATTGCAACACTTCAGCACTGGAAGTCTTTAAAAAGTGGTGAGATAGCAGTCTGCCAGGAATGGTGGAGATGTAATGTATCCTGATGGAAAAAGGAATGGACTAAATGAACTCTTGTGGTTTCTTCTGAGCCCTTTTTTTTCCTATCAATTTTATGTTGTCTGTGGGGTTTTGGGGTGACTACTTCTTTTTTTAAAACTTTTTTTTTTTTTTTTTAAAGAAGATGCCCAACAAGGCCTTCTAGTGCAGCAAGTTATCTCATTACAAGCAGGAGAGAATTACTGTACAGACAGACATCTTTTCTTGAAAATATTGAGACTCTGATCTTCAAGCATTCATCTGTAGATAGGTAAAGTGGTGAGGACAGACTTATTCCAGATACATTATATTTGGATGTGTCGTTATAGTTCTGCAGATCTTCAGCATGTTTTGCTGGTGGAAAAAGACCAGGACGTGCAGAAATTACTGTTAAAGTTGAGAGCACTGAAAAGCTCTATATCCAGTGAATGCTGGTGATATTAGTTTTAAGCTATATATTTAATGGAAATGGGAGAAAGGAACTGGTAAAACAGCTTGTGAAGTAAGTAAACTTCGTTTTCCTCATGGCAGCTGCTAGCACATATCTCCTTCAAGGAGCCAGAAGTATTGCTGAGTGGCAGCTGTTATTTGCTGGCTGAGTAGCTGCTGTCATGTGCATAAAATAAGCATCTTCCTTTCTTTTTTTTGTCCTTTCTTTAAGCAACATCTTTTCCTTCCTTCTGTTAATCCTGTCTTTCCTGTCATCACCCCTGCCTGTTGCTGTTTTATAACCCTTCAAAATGAAAATGTGTGTTTGATAGTAGAAGCCTGAGGTTTAGACTCTTCTTATTTTCCAAGAGCAAAGTAGGAAACAAGAAAAAACAGGAACTCAGCAGGGACCAAGACTGTTATTAAATATGGATGTCACCATATTTACACAGCTAACAGCCAAAACAGATGTGCTTGCTGCCCAGCTTCATACAGGCTGGCTGTATGTAGGCACTGAAAACCAATCACAGGATAGACTTCAAGCAGTTTAAATTTCTCTTAGATTTTTGTCGTGAGGTTTTTCTTGCTGTAATATGCCTTTGTTGTGTTGGTATTCAATTCCGTGTTGCTGTGGTGGTATGCAGATGATGTATTTGGTATCCATTGCTGTTGCAGTGTTAAAATGCCATATTGTTAAAGTCTCATCCATGTCATGTAGTATGTTGTGTGTAGTTAGCGACGTAATCGTCCTTTTTTGTGTTTGTCTTTGCCTGATTGCTTTTGCAACCAATATTGCCCGTGCTGCCTCTAACCTTTATACAATCTCTGTTCCCCAGGCATTCTCTTCCTGCTTTTACCTGTCACGGCTTGCTTTTAATAATTGGCAAAACCTGCATGATACACTCACTGGGAAAGGCTACTTGCTTCATGCTGTGGGAGAAGTCTCACTTCATAGTTTGTTGGTCTGTAATTCTGCAAATGTTCTGAAGATGCACAGTTTTTTATAAGCGGGCGTTCTCAACATCCTGATGAGACAAAGGTGATCTCTGAGAAACTTTTTGCACCAGGTTGTCACTCATGCCAAACTAAATAAGCTTCTAAGATAGGATGCATAAAAAGAAGATCCGCGTTGCGTTTTGGAACATTAAAATCTTACCCTTCAAAATTCTCTCTCTCCAGCAGTTTAAAATGAAATCTTTTTGTCTGCAGTACATATCCTTTTCTGTCACATGGTACTGGATGTTCATGGGGACTGCATACTGGACTACATGAATAATGAATTGGATCCAGTTCATTGCAGCGTGCTCCATTTTTACCTTACCCCAATTTAACCTCTCTTTGATTAGTAAAAGTACCACACTGACATTTAGTGTGAGATGATGTAAAAAGGATTTGACTAACTAAATGGAACGTTGATGAGATGCTCTGTTGCTCTGCACTCTGAAATAGAAGAACAGCAATGTAGGACTGCAAGTTACTGAAACACATTCAGTGTTCAGTGCAGCCAGACAAAACATAGACTCTCATCTTTGACTCATGTTATAAGAGAACTCCCTGAAACATTCAGAGAATGTGCTGCCCTCAAGAAATTAATCTGCTCCCATGCAAATCTCTGCAATTCTTTTGTTTTTAATAATGTGCAAGTGCTTTTGATACAGAGCTGAGTGTTGTCTTTTGTTATGGGTGAAGTCTCTTTCGAGACTGAGAATTGTGTGATACATCATGTTTCTGACTATAGACCAATAATTAAAAATGCTCATACGTACAAGTAGAGAAAAAAGCAGAGAAATGGTGCCAGGTAGGCAGGACAAAGAGAGGGAGTCTGTACATCCACAGCCTGTGAACAACCCACCCTTATTGCATGAGACAAAATTATTTCTTTTAATAATGTATAGTTAGTTATTCATAAGCTCTGAACTGTGCAGCTGAATTTTTCTTTACTGTAAATTGAGTTAGCATACGTATATAGCTCTTTAGAAAAGCTTTCTGTGCCACTTGTTTCTGATTTTTGACTTGTAGCTGATAGTTTATCCCATTTCAGATACCTTCTTGTAATAACTACACATACATTTTCCTTCAGATATTTAAGACGGGAAAATATATTCAGAAAAAGTGAGTTATAACCTGTTGGCTTTTTGAGCCTGTTACCTACCATCACATGCAGATATTTCAAAGGTCTTCTCTCTTTGTTTTTTTACTAATATCTTTGAAAGTTGGCAAGATTCTTCCTTTTGATCTTTTTGTATCTTCTGTCCAGAGCTCCTGTTCTTCATCTCTTGACAGAGTAGGTGATACAGTCTAACACAGAAATCCTGAGATGTCACGAGTACATCATGAGTTAAAAAAACCAACCAAACAAAACAATTTGCTCTCATGTGCCACTTCCTTAATCTTTAGAAATAAACATGAAATACTCTACATCAAATAGAGATTTTAGCTCATTGAATTGTTTGAAATTTTCTCAAAACTTAGGAGTGATGAAAGTAAGGAGACACAATGTTGTAATACAAAACAGAGAATCTGGTATCAGGACATATTTTTAACAGGAATTTTGTTGCAGTTGTGTGTGCACAAGTTGGCAGACCTTTTCCCTATTCTCTTCATTTTCACTACAGATAATAATTTTGGGACATTAATACCCAGTTGTATTTTTATCTTAGCTTTTGAAATAATAGGAAATTTCACAGGAAAGGACCTCAAAAGAACATTTAGTCCTTGATTTATCATTTGCTTATAAGGGAGGGATCACTTGAGCTTTTTGGAAAAGCTTGCCTTATTGCTATTGCCAGATAGGGGAACTAACAAAATAAGTAATAGGTAAATGAAATATAGAAACTAGTACATTTTAAACTCTTAAATTGCACCAAGTTGCATTAAATTGTCTTTAATTATAGCAGAAGTTATTAAAAAGCACTGACATTCTCCTTGGATTTCCATCTTTCAGAAGGACAGGTGTCAATAGCAGGGGAATTTGGAATGCTCACATGTCAAAGACCACTGCAGTCTGTGAGATGTAGGTTGATTAATACTAATGTCTGTCTCAAATACAGTCATCAGATGAAGGAAAAGCTGTATAACACAAAGGATGTAAAAATATATACTGTGTGTCTGTCTAGTATATATAAAATAGAGTTGTGAGTTGGGCAAGTACTTTCATGTATGAAAAATATGTAGATTTTTTTAAAGCGAGCAGAGTCAGGGTGTGACATGGTACAGGTGCCAAGAGTTCTGCATTACATACTGAAGCATTTAGGTATTGACAGCTCTTTTTTATCATGTTAAGGTACATCTTGGGTAGGCTAACAAATTACAGCTATTTGTCCACCTGTCCTTGAAAAACTACAGTGATTCTATAGGTTCTCTATGCAGTTTTTTTAAGAGAGAGATTAGGAAAAAAAGCCCACATCAGTTTTCTTTCTGCAATTATAACTCATTGCCTCTTGCTCTGTACTTAGTGAATATGCAGAGCAATTGTTGTATTTTTATTTTGGTTAATTATATGTATTTGGAAATTCTCCCTCATCTTTTAGAAGTCAAATTCTCCCAGTGTTTTTCTCAGATGCCATCTCATTAATCTCTCATCATTCTTACTGCAGTTCTCTGAATTCATTCTAGTTATTCAGTGTATTTTTTTAAATGCGGGTCCAAAATACGACACCATAATTAAACTTAATTTTCATTAGTGCTCAGTAGAACAGGAAGACTCTTAAGTATTTTTTCTGTGAAGTTACTGATTATACATTCAAGCGTGCTGGTTTCTTGAATTGCTTTACAATAGCATGACATTTTGACCGTTTCTGATTTGAGAATCACTAACTCTTTACGGACATGTGAGTATACGTACTGGGATAGACACATTTTCTACTACTGATCTTGCTATCTTTTAGGTGCTTATAGATGGATTTATTTATTTACACTCAAATTCTGTGGAAATGAAGGCTGGAGCTCATAGCTTTGACCTTTTATCCTTTGTAAAGAGATAGGTACTGTGTTTTCTGTTCCCTGGAACTTTACCCATCCTCTGTGACTTCTGAGAAATTAACAGTAATAATTGGTGGCTGCTGCTAATTTCTGAAATATTCCAGTGATTTTCATCAGTCCCACTTAGTTTGAAAGCATCTACTGCATTCAAGAAGTATCTAAAATAGTGTAAAGTTGTCTCAGTAGTAGTCTTCCTCTGTTATTCGGTGAGTAACGGCCCAATGTTGCTATCATTCAGAGTAATTTTTTTATATAGTTAATGTATTGAAAGAAAAGGAGAATAAAGAGACATACCTAGACCTACACTCACTTTAGTAGAAATTTCAAATCAAAATAAGTAGTTAATTGGAAGAACATATTTACATTTGTTCCCCATAGGGAAGAGCTTTCCTATCATGCATACATTTGAAATTTAACATGCTAAATCATTGCCTGTCTTTGGATGCTGAGAATCCAGTGTCATTTCCTAGTGATCTGATATCACTCTCACATACTGGTCTAGTAGTTCTTGATTTACATTCTAATGCTGCAGTCTGTCATAACCCACACATCAAAACTGACCTCCAGGCTTATGGTAACATTTGGAAATTTGGAATGGTTTGTGGTTTTTTTCTCCTAGATGAGTAATTCAGCCTCTTTCAACAGAGGCAAAAACTTCCTTTAAAAAAAATACCAAGGGAGCTACTGAAAATGTTTTTCCTGATGCCAACTGGAAGTTCAATAGTATCCATTTGTACCACAGAATGTTATTAAAGCTTTATAAATGAGTCATTTAAAGCTTGACTGACCTCTCTTCAGAATCCTTCTCTTCTCATTCTTTATAATTATATTCTTTCTGTATAAAACTTGTCATCATTAACCAGCTATAGAACTTCCAATTAGGAAGCAAACACTATTCCCCCATTCTTTTTCAAGATACAGTTTTATTAAGATCTGTTCACTGAAAGGGAAGGTTTTCTTTGTGTGGTTGTGAAAAGCCCATGGAGTGCATCAAATTTGGTTGAAAGTTGTTGGAGTCCTAATAAGCAGAACCTGATCTGCAAGCTGAAGGTCTGCAGAGAGATTTATCTTGATAAAATAAATTCATAGGAGGCTCTTAGCTCTCTCCTGAACCAGTGCAATTCAGATGGAAGAGTAGAAATTTAATTAAATTATCAGCTCATCTCAAAGCAAGGGCTCTTGCTTTTATAGTTTTCTTTCTTGATCTCATCAAGAAAATTAATGAATAAGAATGCAGTGGAACTACCTAGATAATGGGTGTAACATGCCTATTGGTTAAGCTATTCCTGTATCTTAAGCAGAAACTGGAAATTAATCTTTTGGGCTACAGATTTAGAGAGTTGCCTGTATCAGAATTTTTTGTTGGACACTGAATTATGTTGGCACAATATTACAGAAAAATGCCAGTTTCCCATCTCCCTGGGAATATGCACACATCTTTCTGTTGGAGATGCTAAGCTGTGTTTTTTAGTCATGCAGGTTTGCCTCTGATAACCTCCCCTTGATGTAGAAGAACTTGGAGGTTATATCAGGCAGGTTTCAAACGTGGATGGAATGTGTTCATTTACCTGTTTGTTCTGAGGTGTGAATTTTATACTCTTGACATGAAGTCACAGTCCTGTACAGCTTCTCCTGTGCTGTAACAGCTATCAGCAGATTAATAATTTAGTTGTGACTGCAGTGTAGTCAGCAGCCAATGTACACTACTCTGCTCTGTCAACGCAAAGTCACTTCTCCTATTCTTCTTTTGAAGTCCAAGAGCTTTCCTGTCTGTCTTAGACCCAGTTCTTTGATGGTTTGTTTATTTGCCATATCAAATCACCTTGCAGAACATTTGCTGAACAGCATCTAACACCTGCAGGATAGATGGCATCAGTGATCACTCCTGTAAGTCTCTGTCCTCTAATGATACTGATATTTCTGTTCTTCATGAGTTATTTTTACCAGTATTGTTATTCATGGTTTTCTTTTGTCAATTGAGCTTTGCTTGTGCCAGACTGAAATTATATTGGGTGCTTGTCAAGGTAAATGACATAGAAAACCTGGGAAAGAACCATGCTGGCTGAAATACTGTGTCCTCAGCCCGACTGCTTTTGAAAGTTCAGCATCATTGCTTTTGAATCAAATTCCAGGTTTATATTCTAGGAAGAAATGTGGTGAGGCAGGGAGCTCTCTATTACATTAGTGCTAAGTAATACTTATTACATCAGTGTTAAATAATATTTAGTGAAAGAAGATTGGGGTTTTAATTTCTGAGCACAAAGAGGTGAGATGAAAATGATAAGTAGGCAAAAGAAATATCTTTTAGACAACAGAATTGGTGGTTGCTAAGGATCTTGTATAGCACTCGTATAAGGTTTGCAGAGTGGCTGCAGTTTTACGTTGCTGTTACCAAGGTGCAAGTAACAGCTTGACGAGTAAGAAATGGTGCATTCCTTACTTCTTTTTCTCTTTTGCAGAGAGGAGTCAGGATAGCACTGCAGCGGTGCTGTCTGACTCCAGTTCCACACAGGATATGTTCAATGAGCCTGCAAGTTCTCAAGACAGTCTGAAGAAGACTTACACAGAGAAGAGGATTTCTACTACCTGTGCTGATACAGTGATACCCATCAAAGAGACCCTGGCATTGACAGAGGAAAAGAGTATGCCTGATTTAATAGATAATGACAGATGGTATATTCTCATTAAAATGAGCACTGAAATATGCTGCACCATGACTGAGAATTTTAGCTAGGTGTTACTGCTGCGTGTATGTGTGTAGCTTAAAATTGCAGCTGTGCTTTGCCTATGGTGGCCATCATCCCAATTTGTACTACCTGTTGAACCTTACAAAGACAAGAATAGTGATAAACTGCTGTCTGTGGTGGCCCTTTGACTGCCTTGCCTTCTTTTAGGTTATTTATTTCTTCAATGTTTCAAATCTTGAAATAATTTAAGGAGTACTTATTTGAAGATAATTTCAAACAAAACATTTTTCTTTTCCCCAGGTATAGATGCCTTTTTTGTTCTGGCCCAGTAGCAGCTTGATATTCAGTACAGAGAAGAGCACATGTAGTGAAATTAGATGTTTTATTCCGTTGGATACTTTATTTCAGTGGAGAAGTGGAATTACTCTCTACCAAATTTTTCCATATATAATAGTACTAAGTGTTCTGTATTTCACTGGAAAAATTGCTCCAAAATCCATTAGCTGGAATTTCCCTTTGTCTGATGTTTGTGCAGTTGGATGTGGCACTAGATAGAGAGGCTGGACTTCAGTAGGGAAAGACAAACAAGATCAGTGTAGAAATTTTGTCCACCTTTCTGGGTTGTGGCCCTTTGTGGGCTGTTATGTCTTTTTTTTTTTTTTTTTTTTTTTTTCCGGGCCCACTCCCCTTTTTTTTTTTTTTGTTCCCTTAGTTAAAAACCCATGGATGTGGGTATGCCCGGTTCCCCTTCCTTGTCTTCACTAGGAACAACTGCCAGCTCTGATCTTCTTGTTCACAGACTTGGATTAGCTTGGTTTCTTGTTTTTAAGTATATTTTACTTCAGTCTTGCCTAAGCTAGGGAAGTCTGTGGTGATGTTTGCATCAATATGGTGAAATAGATGCCAGTTCCTAGTTTTGTAAAATAGTATTTACATAATCACTAAACCCAGAAATCTTTTGGGTACTAGACTGAAAACATGACTCTCTTCCAGGCTTGCAGTGAGTTGTGTTATTGTCATCAGTTGTCTGTCAGAAAAACTGTGTTGGATGCAGTCCTACATCACTGACATTTATTAGAACAAATGTATTTTCCATAAAGCTATCTGTAGAGTAAAATGATAGTGAATACAGTGATTCTGCAAGTAAATTCTGAAAGATTTCTGTTCCAGAAAGTAAGTTTGACTCAGTGTTCAGCCTTATCAGAGAAAAAGTTAAGAAGCAGTTTCGTACTTGAGTATGAAGCATACTTTAGTATATTTCTAGCCTGCTAGGAGATAAGATCTTATGTAAGAGGCTCTTTTTCTCAGCAAAGACAAAGACACAGCAAACTTCCATGACTAAAAATCAAAGTTAGAAAAATTAATCTGCGTGTTGCATGCATGTTTTCAGCAATAATGACTAGCTAACAGGGAGTGTGGAAGCTCCCACTGGCGTGGATGTTTTCTGAGTAAGATTTGGTATCCTTCAAGAAGAGATGGGTCAACTGAACTATGAGTTACCAAGGTAATTGCAGAAATGTTTGAATGGAACTGTAGGTCCTATATTATCCAGAAGGCCAGATTAGCTGCTACTAATCATTCTGTCCAAGCCTAAATTGTATCCTGGAATTATGTTCTGCTAGGTAGATTGTTAACACATTTCACTTGGCAGGATGACTTTAATTTTCTGTTCCTTCATTTCTTTGCAATAGAGTTTCACTGAATTTACGCTTCCATTCTGTTTCTGTTTCCCTTACTCCCCCATCTTCCAACAGTATATAAAAACCTGCTTTGTGTAAGGTGTGCTGAACTCTTACTGTTGCTCAGGGGAAAAACTCAAAGACAATGAAGAGATCAGTGTGTGGCTCTGCTTGTTAATGAGCTGAAGATTACTTATTCATTAAACATCAGGAATAGTTGTGTTTTTTTCAGGAACCACTCCATAATTCTATCTCTGCTTTATTGAAGAAAAGGATTATTATTTGTTATATTTCAGTTTTGAAATTTTGTATATTTTGTTTGCCATTTTGTAATCTTGATTGTCGCTTACGTCTTCTCTTCATGTTCCAGTTGCAGGAAAATCAGAAGAGCTGCTGGAGAGCTCAGAATCTTACCATCCTGCTGAGCCTACTGGCCAGAAAATTCTGGTGGATCCTCAGTCTGCTTCTGGCAATCCCATCAAAACCGCAATCCCTCCACCCTCACAGTGGGACTGCAAAAAGAAAGCTGAGCCTTGTGGAGATGCAGCTGAATTTCCTCATGGTCTTCCAGCAGACCTTGAGGAGCAGCGGAAGTTCCTGACAGAGCAGTGTATTGCCTCCTTCTGCCTGTGCCTCAGCCGCTTTCCCCAGCACTACAAGAGCCTCTACAGATTGGCCTATCTGTACACCTACAGCAAAACACACAAGGTGAGCAGGCCACTGAAACAGTAGCTGCCTGGCTGTGTTTATTGCCCGAGTAAACAAACTGAATCGTTGTTTGTACTAAGAAGTCTCAGTGTTACACTACATCAGGTAAGTTTGTTTAATGCAGTTTCAATTGGAACTGTGCTTTGGGAAGTCTTCAGCTCCTAGATTGTCTGATTCATGTGTGAGCCCAACTGAGTATAAATTTTTTTTTTTATTACTGAGCTACATAATTTTATGTCATTCAGTAGAGAATTATCTTTTCATTCAGTCGCAAAATTAAGATGTTCTTTGTAAAGATGATGACAATTATTTATTTTACTGAATAAGGAGACTGAAAAGTGACTTGGAAGCAGAAATTCATCAGTATTGGTGTAAACACATCATGTGACACAGATTTTCTGGGTATCTTGGGTCTTTCTTTGTAGAATGTAAGTTTTCCTGCTGTCACAGCATAGAGGTCATCTTGAGCAAGACAAAATTATTTGCTGTTTAGACACTGCTGAGTGAAAGTCAGTCAGAGATCCTACTGCTCGCAAGCTGGTCATTTTGGATTAAATAATATTTTACCATTAAAAAAAAATTTACAATTAAAATTTTGGGATAACAACATCTTGGTCACTGTAATAGTATCAGTTCCTATTTGAGCTGGGAGCAAAATAATTTGCTTCCTCTGGCATGACCCTTGCATATTCTTAATAATGAAATTAATTTCAAAAGCCTTCTGCTATTAATTATCATTGTTTGGGTTTTAAAATTATATCATTCTTTATTTTACTTCTGCATACTTCTGTTACAGTCCTTTCTCTTTCTGAAATACCAGTTAGTAAAATGTGTATGAATAGTACGATGAAATTATTTCACTTGTTGTAATCAAGGTTTGACCTGGCAGATTTTGTCTTCGCAAGTCAGGTGTTATGTCACGTGCTGCACTGCATGGCTTCCTGAATTCTCTTCCCCACCAGTAACTAAGCTTGTGGGAATAACAGAGAAGGGAAGGTAATGGAAACAAATTTAGACCCCTTACCTCAGAGTAGAAAACACATCAACAGCAGTGCTGCCAACTGAGCCGTAGCCTCTTTTACCGATCTGCTGAAAGGTGATGAATATTCCATTTGGCTGTACAGTGATTATCCAGAAAAATATTACCCTTTTTTAAAGATAACTTGTTTTGAAAACATTATTATGCTGTTTGTATTTGACAGTTGTTAATTTTTCCATGGAGCTAATCATTAATAGGAGCCATGGATTCCTGCAATCTGTCATTACTGTTGCTGACAAAAGATTTTCTATCAACATTCAACAGAAAAAGACTGCCTGTTTTCAGATTATTGGTTCAAATAGCATGTACTTCCCTGAGGAACTACTTGCAAAATATTTTATTCTTTTTGGCTTTTTGTGTCTCTCCCTATATAAATATCAATTTAGAGATTTGTAATGTTTCTCTGTATGAAATGCACATTATTGGCTAAATCTATCTCATCCTGGGACTCAGAAAAGCTGAGTCCTGCCTGTTTGAGCCTAGTAGTTACCAGGTTGGCTTCAACTGGCATTGTTGGATTGTGCTGTCCTTTTTTATTACTTCTCTGCATAACAAACAACTAGTTATCACTGAAAAAACCAATCTTCCTACTGATATATGTATACTGCATACTTTCATGAGGTTGTGATTTTCTTTCTTTGATGACTCATCCAGGTTCTTTTCTATGGCAGTGTCAAATGTCTGTGCTTGAACGGTACACTAACGTGTCCTTAGTGTGTGGGAGTTACACTCCTGAACAAATTTAAACCACAAAATGCATCTATGCATTTCCAGCAGTAACTGGAATAATAAGTATGCTTAGATATACCGATGATAAACCTGGTATGAAAAATCAGATAAATTATGTCAGGTGGAGTTGCTGTGGGGGCAGAGTGGATTACTGGTAAATTTTAGAAAGCTGAGATTAATTTTTAAATACATATAACCATCTTGGAAAAATTATGTACCAGTGCCAGGAATTTGTATGAAGAATTTAGACTGATGGCCAAAATTCATGGTTGGCTGGGAAAGGAGAGGATTGGCAGGTCTCCATAGCACATAGAGAAACAAGTTTTCCATATGCAATCTGTTTTCTTCCATTTTACAGCATTACTGGCTTTGCTGTTGCAAGATTAGTAAAAATAGTTGCTGAGTGCTTTTTTTAACGTCCTTTTCAAAATCTTTCAACATTTTGTTTGGCTACATGTTCCAGTTTCTTTTCCCCTGAAAAATCCTGCTTACTCTTTGGAGGCTATTTCTCTATGTGCAAATTTGTGCATAACTGTTTTTTCTTGGAATAAATGTTCAGGAAAGTCAGGATGTATTTTCAGAAGATACCTTATTGCCAGTTTGGGCAGTAGTTTTAGTTTCCCGTTCACTTTGTCTCTGTCTTGAAGTAAAATCTGCATCCTCTGTGATTTTTACCTCCTAAACGAGTGCTGATGCAGTTTGGAAGAAGACAGGACTTGGCAAGGCACTGTTTGTCAGTATAACTGAAAAGTTGTATGAAAAGTATTTGACTTATGGTCCTTATGGATCAGTATGTAGAACTGATCTGATACTCTGCAACCAGCAGATTGTCAGGAAATAGAAATGTTTACTTAAGTGCTTTTTTATCTCAAAATAAAAAAAACCATTCTGTAAATCCTGGAAGACTTTGCTCACAGATGATGTTTGTATTACTTAGGGGTTTTATGTTTTTATCTTTTATTTATGTCCTTTATTAGCAGAGTCTTTAATGGGGAAATTAATGTCAGGTACAAGATAATGTCAGTAGCATGACAATTTAGTCAAACTAGGCATAATACATGCATGTAAAAATTACAAGATGATATATATGTAGTTTAATGTATTCGTAGAGGTAGTATAGTCTGTAAGCATTTCAAGTAGCAACAGTTTGGTAGTAATGGTTCATTCACAAGACTACTGCCCTTCAAGGTCAGTAGTCTTTTCATTTTGCTTTTGTTTGATGCAGTAGCACTAGGGGCTTTTTTTCTTGAGAAAACAGAAGGAAGGGTTAAGGCACAGTAAGGTGTTTTGTACACCTCTCAGCAGCACTTCATGGAGATCTACTTCCAAGTTAGGTAAATGTGGCTTCTGACACCATTGAGTTAAGGGGTATGTGTCTCAGGTGACTCAGATTTCCACTTGGTTGACCGTAAGAGATTTTCCTTTTCCACTTCAACAGTGCTGGTAAATTTTTTGCAAATTTTTGTACCCTGTCAGTCATCCTGTCTGAATCTTGGGGTGATGAAGATGTGGGAGGCAACAGCTGAACTGGAAAGAGTACTTCATAATTGCCCTGAGTCAGACAGCCAAATCCAGCATTTCAGAGTGGCAAGCAGTGTGCCAAAAAGAATAAATCCTTTTTGCTATGTCCTGGATCCCTTCGCCCACTCCTAATAACTTCATCAGCTGAAAACTAAGCAGAGCAAACTCCGTGAAGCCTAATGAGTTGAGACCTGCTCAGGCTTATTTACTGGGAATAACTATCATGCTGATTTAAGGAGAAGGGTAGTGGAAAATCTGTAACTACATCTTTTATTCCTATTAGTTTTGATTGTGTGAAGTTACCATGTAATTGCCCCATTTGTCTGAATGATCTTTTTTCCTCCTAGCTAGGTTACTGTCATCATTTTGTTCAATATAATTCTTGTGAATTACACGTATCAAATCCACGGCTATGGTTGGTCAGTGTAATGTGCACAGCAGATCACCAGAACATGACACTAAATGTAATAACATTTTCATCGTAAAGCTTGGATTCAGGAATACATCCATAGCTAAAATTTGTTTACACAGGAATTTTGTATTTAAGCTTCATGATGGTGACTTTCTTAAGAGTTTTGTTTTCCTTTAAGTTTTATGTGGTAGTTTTAACTGTAAAATTCAAGTTGTCACACATTAGGCAATTTTTTACTTTGTTTTCACACTTGGAATTTACTTATATTTCTGCTGACTACGATTGGCACAAAATAAAGCATTTATGTGCCTGGATCTTGGACGTTATGATAGGCTTATTTTTGCTAGATTCTGATTTTATTCAAAACAGGATGACTTTCATGGAAGACCAGATTTTTTTCAAGTTCTTTTCTGTGTTGTGTTTTTCTTTTGTATGTATTTCAAAGTATTTTGCAGGCTTAGGTTAATAGGCTTACAGAAAAACACGTCACAAAAGAAGTACTGTAGGATAAAGTTAGTATACAGTTAACTTTACATACTTTACTTTCTTCAATCTTCATTAAATTTGACACTCAGTGATAATAATTAAATTTATTCATTCTCCTGACTAGCCAGAAAGTACCTGGTGAGGTTTGTGAGCAGGTGTTTGTTCCATACCAAATGAAAGCTATCCAAATCCCCTCAACTGTCATACATTATAATCATGAAGGTCCAGTCTAAGTACCTGTGTCAGCTCTCTGAATGAAGGCTTTTTGACATCCGTAAATATCTGGTTAGTATTTCAAATGTTCAGCTGTCTTGCACATGAATCTGTAATCAGCATTTCGCTAGAGGGAATGCTTCACTTCTGGTAAGACATTGGAGATTTCTGCATGATTACTGTCATTAGGACAAAAGCACTCATGATTGAGCAGGGCTTTTACTGTTTCACCAGAGTCTTGTAAAGAAAATAATCTGGAAGACAGGATAAGAACTTTGCTAATAACTGTGCACGCGCGCACACACACACACACACACACCCCCCCCCAAAAAAAGGCAAGCTATTAGAACTGTAATACACTTCTTGGATGGATGTGATTTGATCAAATTTATGATTCACAGAATAGTACTTCCAGAACACAAATCAGAATTTAACGTTCTCGTTTGTCTCTATCAACCAAGCGTCTTCCTCTTTCATCTGCTCTGCAGTGAAGTTGTCTCTAGAAGAGCCAGTCTCCTGCGACACCAATGAACGCTGCTTTCTAATACTGAAAGAACAAATGAAGTAAAGTGAAACTTCAATCAGTGAAACCTTACAATTAGTAATTGTCCCATCTGTTCATAATGTTTTGCCTGGAGCCAACAGCTGTCTCTAGTTCTCAGCTACACAGGAGATGTTCACGTATTGAACTCTTAGAGGGGTGGTGCTTTTATGAATTTTTGCTCGTTGTCTTTCATTTAGGCTCCCACTGCTACTTTCTTGTTAACTCGCTGAGCGCTATTAGCCAAATGTGATGAGAGGCGTGGAATTTTCCGGAGAGGCTGAAATTACATGGAGGGCAATGGCTGGGTAGAGGTAAAAGGCCTGAATTTGCCCCCCCCCCACTGAAAGAAGGCTGCAGTGTAAGCCTCGAGGCTGCCTTTCCTGTCAGGCTTGGGTACGGGAGTTGAAGAGCTGAGGGGCGGCTTCCAGAGCATGGTGGGAGAAACTGGAAGGGCTGAGGGACAGGGAGGCCAGTGATGGGCTTGCTGTCTGGAGGAAGGCTGCAGGATGGGAGATACCCAGGACAGTGAGTTCCACTGTTTGCTGAGAAACTTTACATATCTATACAGAAATTATTTTATATTGTGCATTAAAATTCAGCTTGTAACAAAACAAATATACCTATAGTTTAGGTTTCTGTAGGTGATAGGAGATTGTATATAGATTTCAATGAAATTAAGATAGGTTAAAAACAAACAAACAAAAAAAGAAAGTAAAACTTGATGATCTGAGGCTGGACTCAGCAGGCGTAGGTGATTGATCAGTCTGCAGGGGCTGGGCAGCCTGGATGCTTGCTCTGAGAAGCAAGCTGGCTTCTCCGAATCACATGCCTCTACAAATACTGTCGGAACGGCAGCTACGTGGAAAATGAGAAATGACAATGCAGGTTAATAAATACAAGCGAGTGCTTTGTACCTCTGCCCGTGGTGGCTTTTCTGTCCCCTGCCTGCAACTCACCTGCCCCGTTTCATCCACAGAACCTGCAGTGGGCCCGTGACGTGCTGCTGGGCAGCGGGGTCCCGTGGCAGCAGCTGAAGCACATGCCTGCACAGGGCCTCTTCTGCGAGAGGAACAAGACCAATTTCTTCAACGTAAGTTTACGCAGCTGATAAACAGCCCCCAGATTTCTCAGCCAGCATTTTAACACCTGTCTCTCATTTGAAGGGTTTGCAAAGGGATGGTAATATGAAATTCGGCAAAGGTTCATTAAACAAGCCATGAGCTGCTCTAAAGGAAGGGCAGAATTGTATTATAGGGATATTTACTGGGATTTTCCTCTCTTGAAGGGAATCACATTAGAAGGATTATTTCTGATGAGCTTGAAAACATGGGGAGAGAATCACCAACATTTCTCAGTTATGCATCATTTACCATATACTTGATGATTGAGTCCTCTATAAAAATTCTAATTCTGTTCATCCTAATTATCTTCTTGTTTACTGTGTCCTCAACTAGACTTGTACTTCTCATGAAAAAAATATAGTGCTAGTTGCTCTAAGAAATCTCTGGAGCTGGAAGGAGCTTTCTTGTATTCCGCTGTTTTAGTGTGGCTTCAGAAGAAAGAGTATTTCCGTCCTGCAGTGTAGTAGCAGCACTGTCATACAGGCTGTCCCTGTGTTTGTGATACCTTCTAGGCTACAGGGGTGTCTGTGCCTCTCAGTGACATGGCACACAAGAATACTTCTGGGACTTAAATGAGCATTTATCTATCAATCAAATTCCCTGCTATGATTGCGACTTAACACATTGCTATTGTCTTCAGGATTTCTGGCTTTTCTGTGGTATGTTCTAGGTGTTTGTGCCCTCTGCTTTTTTATGATAGGCTTCTTTTGTGTGGCTTGCAATATGTGGCTAGAACCCAGAGATGTTTGTTTGTCTTTCTGGACTGTGTTATACGGTTGCTTGCGGTTGCAGTGATGGAATTTTATGTCTCTAATTTCCTATCCAGTGTTTCCATTTTAAAATAATCTAACTGTGACATTTATTTCCATTTTATATCTGTTAACAACGATCTTCATTTCTGCTGTATGTTGTGTTAAGTAGCACCTCTGTGCAAACTTCTGTTAAGTATAAGGTAAGTGGTCTCCGATTATAATCCCTCAGATGGGTTGAACAACTGAGGTATACTGACAGTGGTTCAAAATTGTATCATGGGATCCGTTTGCAAAGAGAGCTTCTATGTCATTCCATCTTTCTGGATAGAAGTTTTGATTAACAATTGCTGTCAGCCTGGCAGGATATAGACCAAACAGTTGTGGCCTGATTGGTGACTACATGGCTTTGTTCTGGTTGTTTCCCTGCAATATCTGCCTGCCTTCCCTACAAGTAACCTGCAGCGTGGTTAACTCTTCAAGCTGGTGAATGCTTTGGCTCAGATGCAGATAATGCAAGTTTTCTCATAGAAGTTAATGAAATCAAGTGTGAGCTTTGCCTGATCAAGGCTGACTTGTTCATCATTGCAGGGTTAAGTGTCAAGAGTATTCTATGTTTTTTTCATGTATGAGGAAGAGGAGCCGTTGGGAACTAAGCAGTGTGTATAAGTGTTCTACCTGAAAATGTGAATTCCCCCAGTAAGAGAGATTGGTGGTTCACCTAAATCATGCTAATGCTAGATAATGTAATTTAAAGGTAGATGCCATTGTGTCCCTAGGTTTGCAGCACTATTTCAAAAAGCAATTATTCCTCATTCTGCATATTGATGTTTTTATAGTCTGAAGGATAAAAAGTGCTAGTATAGATACTAGACACCTGTATAATTCTGTTTTGTAAATCAACAAAAACTCAATTCCCATAATTTAGTAGTATTAATTGTATTTAGTAAGAAATTAAATACACTTTAAAAGAAAAGATAACCTTCAACAAAAGCTAACCCAGTGCAATATATCAGCAGTACTTTTAGAAAAGAGAGATGTGTGAAAATGATGTTCTCAGCTTGAACTTGGGTCTGCCAACAGACTAAGACAATGTTAGTCTAGAGTTCTTCATGTAGACTGCTGCCTCCAGGCTTGAGAAATTTCCATTTAGGCACTCAACTCCAGTGTGTCTCAGCTATAGGGACAGTATAACTAGGGCATGGAGTGCCTCAGACAGCAAAACCACTTGTTGAGGCCCTTGTGAATCAGTGCTAACGTCTTGACTTATTCCTGCACGCACGTAGGTTAGTCTTCGTGTTAACAGGCACAGTGTACACTATGAGTTTAGTATGATAAAATATTTTGGTGGTCTCATTTTCTACCCAACTATATTTTCAAAATCCTCTTCAAGTAACACTGTGAGGAACATGTGGCAGTAATCCAGAACAGATGACAGAGCACAGTGAGAAAATCCAGATCCAAGAGAGAAAGGGCTACCAAGTGCCCATGAAAAAAAGCTGTTAGTGTCATCTGACATTCCAGAGTTGGACAAACCTAAATCTGTGAACAACTTGGAAAAAGAAAATAAATCTCTCAACTCTGCATTGACCTTGTCTGGGTTAAACCTCAACTAGTTTGTTCTCATGCAAAGCTCCTACCCAGGCAGTGGGTAAGCAAATGTGCTGCACCATCTGGGTCAGTGCTCAGAATACAGACTTGTGTGTCATCCGTTGCATACAGATGGTGTTACAGCCCACTGTCCCGCCGAGTGTCTTCACATACAGAGCTGGCTGATAAAACACAAATTACAGAGCTCTACAAAAGTAAGTAGTTGCATCTAATCTTAGAAATTAAATGGCCAGCCGTAGGATTTTCTAAGCTTATTCATGTCCTCCAAGGTTATTTTCAAGAGAAACTCTTTGCCTAAAGTGTGTATCAGCTTCCATGAAATGTATTTGGTTTTATTTTGGAGAACTCTTTGGCATTCATGGTACAAAAGAGGTACATGAATGTGTAAGTGGCTCTCTGTAGATACTTTAAATACATTTTTCTTCTGGAGTAAGGAGCACTAGTGTTCTAAATCTCTTGTACAGAAGATTCAGGGTTGTTGAAATTATAGCTGACTCAATTTTACAGGTACAAACAACAGTGCAGGAGAGAAAGCTAGCAGCTTGAAGACAAGTAGGGACTGTGCCATCCTGCTCATCCCAGACTTTTTATAAATCATGCATACTCATAGTAGAATTATTTATGAAATGTTTATGACAGCACTGTATGAAAAGAAATAAACCTGAGTAAAGCTGTCTCCTGTTAAATTTTACTGCAGAGCTGCTGGTCTGAATGTGTGTGTCATGGTCTGCTGTCTAATTTGTTAGCTGCCACTCAGCTGCAACTGAAATCTCTTGGAATTCATTTCTGATGGTTTTCAGAATGAGCAAAAAAGACATGTTCACTTAGGCCTGATTTCTTCTCATTTGACATATTAGAATAATGTCAGGATGCACAGAACTTCCCTTTTTCAGTTCTAAGAGAAAAATATGCTTACTGCATTATTGTAGCTATTTGTTTCTCAAGCAGAGAAGGCTAGCCCTGATGTTCTAAGACCAGAGGTTTTTGTGCATTCGTGGCCCTGCTCGTGGTAGCAATGATTGTATGAATGATTACTGAAGTTAGACTACAGGAGTTTTAGCTGTGTTCCTAGAAATTAATCGATGTCTCTCTTCCTTTGCTCAGTTACACATCTCTCTGTAACCTGCATGTACAGGTAGGCTACAGCTTTTCTCCTCTTCTTTGTGTGTGGAATACAGAAGACTCTTTTTTTATTTTTTTTTTCAACAGAGGGCTCCAGGATGGTTTCTATAGTAACTAAATTAGAAAGTAATTCACCAGGAGAAAAAAAAATAAATTGCCAAACATTGCTTTATATAGTAGGGCACTTTTTTTATGTATTCAGATTTCATGCCACTATTAATAAAACAAAGTTAAACTTTGTGCACAGATGATGGGTATTCATCAGTCTGTGGGTGGGTGGTGATTGTGAAAGAAGTGTTTTGATGGTTGAGCTCAGTGTACCAGCAACTTCTCCATATGGCTTAATATACAGTATTTGTATTTTCCTGGCACATCTTCTGTGGTAATAATAATCTGTTGTAATAAAGATCTTGATGTCCATCTTTGGTAACTCTTCCCCACAAATGAAGGCTGTGCATGCACACAATATACTATAATGCAGACATTCATGTGCATGAAGTCTTGCTGCAAACTGTTAAAGGATAATTGTTCTATTTTTAATTCCAAAAGAAACGCAGTGTGTTTACTCTCTGCTGTGCCCCTGAAGCTCTTCATTCTGTGGCCCGAGTAAGCAGGAACAAATGAAGGCAGCAGTATGCAATGGGAGACAGAACCTGAGACAGAGCAGTGATTTCGCTTTGTTGTTGTTTGTACAAGATGTGAGTGGGCACTGGCAGGAGACCTCTGCCGTGCAGCACGGCAAGTCCTGGACACTGAGCAGCTGAAGAATGAAGTCTAAGTTGGGTGCTGCAGGTTTCTAGAGGTAGCTCTTAGAGCATGGTGATAACCAGTGGGTGCCTTCTCTGTTACTTTCCCTCTGCAGGATTCTCTCCCTAAGTTATGTTTCAGGTTGAGAGTTACATCTCTCTCTTACCAGAGGGAAGTTGATTCTGAAAAGAAGAGCAAGGTCTGACAGGTTTGGGATTCTGTACGACCAGAGCCATACAGGTGAATCTGAGATGCAGGGAAGAAGGCTGTTCTGATAATCCCTACTATAAGGGACTATCAAGGGGGAAAAAAGGCAACATGTCTCAGCTTTCCCAGAAGCTGGGCAGTTATACCAAGGAAGTTTCATTATATGCCTCAATTATTTTTACACCTTCCCTTAGACATACATTACTGGTCACTGCCAGGAATGTGGCATTGAATGAGTATATGGGATTTTCTTTTGATCTGGTACAGCCTTCTCTTTTTTCTCTCTCAGTTCCTGAAGTGTAACCTCAGCATTAATGATTCCCATGACTTAAATTAAAATGAAACATTCATTACAAAATGTAATGTCTCTGTAGAGATATCTGGCTGTATATCATCTAAGGGAAGAGGAAAATCCATTAGGGTGGTTTGAACCTATTCTAGACATCTGACCCGTCAGAGGTTGTTACTAATGATACTAATGTCAGACACTGGAATAGGCTGCCCAGGGAGGTGGTTGAGTCACCATCCCTGGATGTGTTTAAGGGTCATTTAGATGTGGTTTTGAGGGACATGATTTAGGGGTGAACTTTGTAGAGTAGGGTTAATGGTTGAAAAGACCCTTGGGATCATCCAACCTGAATGATAGCAGGATAAAGATCCCTTCACCCCAGCATCAAGAATGATGTCTGCCACAGCCAACCAGTCTCTGGTATGTTGCTTTGCAAAAAGGCTCCTGCAAAGTCAAGGCTATCGATGACAAAATATTAAAAAGAAAAACAAGCCATGGATCTTCTTTCAAAAGAATATTTACAACATGCAGCAGATATGGATGCAGACCCCATTTAAAGCTGTTGTGAAATACCCTTTTAAAAACAAAACAAAACCACACCACACCCCAATCACCCTTTCTGCTGTTGGTAACTTCTGATCGCTCACCTCTCTAATTCTCAGGTTTTAAACCAGCTATGTCCAGGCAGAAACACACAGAGCTCAGTTAATCTCCACAATGACGCTGTGTGCACATCTAAGACAAATATGCAAACGTATCCACGTATTAATGCGTATCTGGTACTGATGCAGAACTTGGTTTCCATTCATTAAGTTGTCTGTGTTAATGCTGCAATGCCAGCAAAATTAGCCGTAGGTTGAAACGTACACAAATCTGAACTCTTATTTGAACGGTCCCTGAAATATGCAGGGAAAGAGGAGACTAATGGCTCTGTCTGGAGAAACCCAACCTACGTTTTGCCTAGTGCTAGATGCATAAGTTTCCTGCAAAGAAGCTCCTCTTTTAAGAGCAGAAGCATTCAAGTGTGCTCCTATTACTCTGGCTCCAGCAAAGGGTTGCAACACACCAATTATTGCCAAAACAGCTACTCTCTAAGCAAGATGGTTGCTCAAGATTTAACTGATGGGGAGATTCTTTCAGCTATCCTACTCTCAGATCTCAAAAAAATCAAAACCATCGCATGGTCTCCAGTTTGTGCTACCATCGCTGCAGCGAGCCCAAGGTCACCAGCCCATCCCTTCACTCTGTGCTGCACGTCAAACTTCACAGCATCACCCGGCTGAGACCTTAGATCTTTCTGCTGCAGCTAGATCCAAATCCTATTTAAAGTAACATAAAGACTTCTATTGACTTTGTTTGGACTTTGGACCCATTCCCAGAAGCACAGTAGACTCTCTGATCACTCCCGACATCCTCAGAATCAGAGGCAACCCAGCAGTTCTGGTTCCAGCTAACAGAGGTCAGTGTTGAACATAAACAACAGGTGAGACCACAAAATTATCATCCATATTCATGGAATGCCTCTCTTTCAGTTACATGCTGGTGACATCACATGATGTCACCATTCTGTAGTTTGCACACTTTCCCACAATGCTGCTGAGGAAATGTGATGGGGCTTTGGAGCCTTAGGACTCCTGAGTTTTCAAAAAGTAAATTAAAATTTAGAAAAAGTAAAGTATTTTTTGTCTAACACATTATTTTGTAACTCACCAAGAAGGAATTTTATACCAGAGACCATGCTGAGATACACTTAAGTATTCACTATGTATTAATCTATTTTTCAGAAAATGTCATATTTTTTTCTTGTTGTATTTAATAACTGCTAGTTAATTATGTAAAATCCCATCCCATCTGCTTACTCCTTCACACAGCAAAATTAGAGGGCTTGATTTTACAGTCATTACTCACAGAAGGAGAGGCATTGATTTAATGGACTTCCCTGAAAAGGGATTACAGTACAGGATCTTCTGGTATCGATTTTGTGACATCATAATCTTTTCCTCAGAAGCAGACACTGATGACTCAAGATAATATCAGTGCAAGATTAGGCAGGGGCAGACAAGTTAGAGAAAGAAAATTATTTTAAAAACCCCAAACTTCCTAATTTACAATGAGCAGACTGCAATAAAATATTAGCTATGTTCTCAGTTTTGAATAAAAGTTCTCTTAAAAAAAAACCCCAAAAAACCAACAAAAATATCTGAGTGATGGTTCACTCTTTCATCTCTTGCCCTGCTTACAGTTACTTTCATGGAACTACTGAGAGCCAGAGCATTTTTTGTAGGTTAATGGGTTCTCTTTGAAGGGATTAAAGTCACATTGATTATTAATTATTTTTTGATGTTTTAAATAGATGTAAATGTCCAGAAGCTCTGATGAGCAACATCCTGGAGAAATCAATACTGAATGAAAACAAAAGCAGCAAACAACCACAACAAAAAACCCTTGATCTCTGCTCAGCTCTTGGGGGAAACAATTGTAACTTTTTTTTGTTTGTTTGGAAGGTACACTGCCCCTTGGAGAACACCAGGAACTGCCTTATGTGATAATCATTTCTCATTTATCTAGAGCATCCTTATCTTGATGTGTCTACCTTTCAGACTTCAGGCAGAGGCTGCAGGTATTTTGCATACAGAACAAAGCTAGACACACAGCAGTGCTAAGCAAATAATAAATAAATTAGTTTCACTGCTGTTGGAAAATGTTTGGGTTTTTTTTTCTTCTTACATCTGCCTTGCAGTAGTTTGGGAAAACATCAATTAACATTCTTTCTACAGAATTTTTTCCTACCAATTCTATCTACTGTTTTCCCCTGTATTTTAATAGGGTGTTGGGGTTTTTTTCTGTTTGGCCGTTATTTTCTTACATGAGTTTAAATTGCTGCTTGTGAGTGGAATGAGTACTAGACCCTTCCTTCTCATTTGATAGGTCAATGAGGAGTGAAGTTTCCTATGTTTAAATGACTTCCATATGAGCGATGAGGAAATGATCCTGAAAAAGCTGTGGTGCAGCTAACAGACAGATGCCAAACAGGAGATTACACAAAGGTAACAAGACAATTGGGACAGTCTGTGGTCTGCTCTGAGGACTCCTCAGCCTTGAAGAACAGCCCCTTGTGGGTTGATGTCCAAGAGGACACGACTGAAATCTCTTAAAATTGAAGGAGTTTCTGATCTGGTTAACAATTTAGAGATTGGGTCCTACATCTCTTATCCCAAACATTTGGCCTTTGCATTATATTGTTGGAAGTTGACATAACTGAATTGGGGACCTACAGGTTTATAGCACACAAAGAAGCTACAGTTGTTCAAATTCTTCTGACGTCACTAGAAGAGCCATGTCTCAACCTCCTAAAGAGCACTGAGACCAAATAATTGCAAAATCCCAGTGTTGTCTGTCAGTGTAACAGCTCTTTTTTCCCCCCAAAGTACTTAAAAAGAAATTCAGGATTTTTATCCGGTGAGAGGTTCCCATCTACCAAACAGCTGCCTCATGCTATATCTCTGGCTGACATAGAATAGCACAGTATTGTTACCTCTGGTTACCTCCAGTCAGCTTCTCTGAAGAGCTCAATCCCTGTGCCTAAATGCCTCACTTGAGTTCATCCATCCCCAACATTGTGTTTTCTACCCATTCACAGTGCCTATCTCACATATTCTCTTCTCATGTCCACGCTGCCACCTCAAGACCAGCCTAATGAAAGCTGTGTACTAATACCCTAAAAAACATATCTCCCAATAGCTCTCTACCCTGTTACTGCCAGATACGTCACCACCTTTCCCATCACCAAGGCTTACTGCAAAGCATTAAATGCATGCACATAACAGAAGAGAAAATGCAAAGATAACCATAGTAATTTGAGCACAGCACATACTACTTTTCCTCTGGTGCAACGTGCTATCTTTATGGCCAGCCAGACATGATGCACATCATTTTATTTCTGGAACTCCTTCATTTAAAAGCCACTGTAATTTCCTAGCATAAGAAGGAAGGAGTTCCAGAAAGGAAGGGCAGTACATTTGCCTTACCGTAAAGGCAACAGACTTCTTCCTTAGGAGATGCTCCCTTCCCTGGCTGTATTTGTTCAGGAACGAAAAGCAAGGAAACTTTCCTGTTTCAAGTATCTCCCATTCTCTATTCACCTGTTGCACATTGTACACATAGCAGCTAGTACATGTTGCCACATTTCTTTCATGAAGATTTTCCTCTTTTCAAATATAGATTGACAGAAGCTTAAAGAAAAAAGAAGTTATAATAGCTTTTGTATGATGAACATACTGAGTAAGCCATTCTTTTCTTAGTAGACTCACAGGTACTAAACTCTGTATAAAGATTTTAATTTTAAAACATTTTTAATGTTTATAAAAGTTGGCTTTTTTTTTTTCCTTTACCTTTATACTGCAGCCAATTACATTTTGCTACTAGAAAACAATCTTCAAAATCTTGATTAACAAAAACGTAACCACTAACTTGCTAGAAGAAAAGAATGTTCAGGGCAATAAAAAAGATAACATACTTCTCCAATGGAAAAGACAAGTAATATTAAAGAGCACTTAAACCCAAAGTTAACTATGAGCCTATCAAGTTGTTCAGCAAAAAGACCTGGTTTTCAAGCTTTATGTTTTGCCATTGTCCTGACCCATATGCCTAAGTAAAAAAAAAAAAGCTCTCTTCTCCAGAGCTGAGACTGTCTAGTAAAATAAGTCTCAAGACAGATTTACACAAGACTTTGCTCAGTTTAACATTCATTCTGAAGCACTGTAAGGTCATTTCATGACCTGTCTGGCTTGCTGTGTGTGTAACATCAGAAATGCAGAGATCAGCGGCCTTCTCGAGTTCAGTCAGTGCAGCATCTATAAACCCTTTAATGAACTGCCACGGGATGACCACAGGGACATTCAACATCGTCCCTGTCCTAACCCAAATGAGGGATCATTCTCCAGTGCAGGTTCTGACTGAGGTGATACAACGTAGAAAAGGACTAACTGACCTCATGCAATTTGAGTCTGGGGCTCATAATTCCTGCAGGGACAAGAGATCTTTTCTCAGTGGTCCACTATAATTTCACCACAATGAAATCAGAAATCTGCTGAAGAGTAATAGCAAACTCTTATTCCACTGGCAGAGGTTTTGCAAGTGCCAACTACAGTTCTGTACACATGAGTTGCCATCCAAGCATCTTCTTCATTAGCTTTGCCCTCTGGAATCACCCTGGACTAGAAATAATCCATGAAAATAATGAAATCAGGGAGAATATGACTCGTAGAAGTTTTGCGTTAAGCATGATCATTCACAATAAACTTTTTTAAAAAGAAAAGTGTATGCTTTTGCTGGGAGAATGCTTTTCTCTCCCATATGGCCTGGATAGTCTCAGCCTAGTGGTTCAGGCTGTTTTACCTTAGTTGTTCCTCCGAATCTGTCCCTTACTTAAGGTTACTTGAGGTAACCTTACATTAGTTTTGCCAACAAAAATGAACTGGCAAGATAGGGTTTTTCTTTTGTTTTGATATTAGCAGGACATGGTCATGAGGAAAACAAAAAAACCTTCTTTTCTCAATAAGAGCTTAAATCAGCATCTCCTAGACAGATAAGAGATGCTAAAAAGACTCCGCACTAAAATTCACATTAAGTTTCTACATTTTTTTTACAGACAGGAGGAAACAGTAGCGAAGTACTGGAGGTCCCAGTTGTGAAATCAGTCTCTCTCTTAAAAAAAGAAAAGAAAAAAAAAAAAAAAAGAGGTTTCTGCCCCAGAAAGAGGCGGTGTCCTGTATGGCTTTTGCTTCAGATTATTAGCATTAGACGCAGACATTCTTGGAACTACACAACTAGAAACACATTTTCTTAGTTGGGTAAGGTTGTGCTGAGTAAATTCTTACAAAATCTAAATCTCTTTGAACGCCTTGGTCCATATAAACCTGAATTTAAACTTCGCTATGACACCAAACTCCATAAACTGATGTAGAAGTAGATAAAAGTGTACCCTGCAAGACATAAAATGTTGTCTGTGCAAAGAGAAAGAAAGAGGGTGGTGCTGCTTTATATGCAGAACCTGAAGAGCATGTACGTGGCTGATATACAAAGACGTCAGTCACCTGGAAATAAGAGATACATTTTTGATTTGTGTTTGTAGACAATTTTTCCTGAAAAGCCTAAACCCTTCTGTTTATTCCATACATGGAACTACTGTAACAATGCTTGCTCATTCTTCTCCTACTGAGAGCATTGGTCAGACCCTTTCAGATGGTAAATGATGTCCCAGCAACAGTTGTGGCAAGATTAAGATGCTGCTGTCTTCTACTTAACATATGCCTTGTCCAACACAAAATAACACAGCAAGGAAACAAAAAATCACCCAGATGGAAACTAGTAACAGCATGGGACATCTGACATTCCAGTCACATAATGCAGGGCAGAACTTCAACTGGTCAAAGCTCAGTGCTAACATGACTAAGGGAAAGTTTCTGGATTTAGTTAGAAAAGATGGGAAAGATTACAGCAGCTACTGGCATCACGGAACATGTCTACTTTTTATTGTTCTTTATTTAGCTGAAGAACATTTTTTCCTTTCAGCTGTTATCAGCCATGTCTTTGACACACCAAAATGAGACAATTACAAAGCAAGTTGCTAAAGACTACACCTTCCAGATGTTTAGACTGAAACACCAGAGAATGCAAACCCATTGCAAAACGTCAATACATTAAGAGATTCCTAGATCAGAATGGTTGGAGGCTTTTCTCTGAATGAAGCAAGACACAGCCCTGTTTCTCCCCCAAATACTGTAAATCCCTATTAATATCTGAGCTCACACACAACGTCCTTCTTCTGCTAGTTTCTAAACGAGCCATCACATAAGAAAACCGCAAAATAAAGAGAATAAAGGTCCAAGATCATTCTGCTGTATTTTCAGAAAAGATTACGGTATTACCCTGGAGCACAGAAAGCATTCCTATCACACTGTGAAAGAAAGTATTACTAGCCCACGGGCAACAATATCAGTCCCATGACATGCAGTGGGCAAGAGCCCTGTTTGATCTCCTCTGGTCACTGACCATATCAGCAACTCTGACAACATCAGGAGCGTTGGAACAAGTTATATTTACACTACAAAATATGAAAATTGGAAGAAGAGAAAATGCGCTTTAAGCAGTTTTACCACTGGGTAAAGTCTCATGATGATTTTACAAATTGCCAGGTGGGCCTCAAGGCCACAACAAGCAGACACAGCTTAGCAAGTGACATTTGGGTTGCTGATGCTGACACAGCAAGCACACAGACATCAGTTTTGCCCGTCTTCAGTATTGAAGTACCGCTGCTTTCTCCATGACATTAACTTCCACGTGAAACATCCATTTAGTAACTTGAGGCTGGATAATTTTAGTATTGCTTTAACAAATTGGCAGGACTAAGCAGAACAAAACTAGGGAAACACCTTGTTTTGAAATGAGTTGTTTTCAATTATTTGTCACTGCAAAAAACATGGGGGCATTGAAGAAATCTTAGTGAATTTCAGGCTTAGGAAAACAGTTGTGTTCCAGTGATCTGAAACATGCACTGCTCTTGCTTCCCCAGCTTCTTTCCTGTAACCACATTTACTTTGAGCATCCTCTGAAGTCTCAGTCCTCCTCTTAGTATAGTGTCCAATAATAACATACAATATAACTAACTACAGTAGACTTGCTAACCAACCAAAGTCACAATCCAGTCACACACGGTATTACTGATTCATCTGTCTCTGGAGCTACAGCTTTACCTTCTCTTACTCTACAGAATTCTGCTAATGCTCATCAGCTTTCTTTGTCATTCCAGCCCTGCATTTGCCTAAGTTTTATCTGGCTTAGAAATGATGGTTACTTCCCAATAGGACAAAAACTTGAGGCCTTAGCTACCTTCAAACCTTACCAAATTTCTTTATATTCATTATTTATTTTACAAGCATTGTATTTTACAAATTTAAACTATCTCCTGTCTTGCTTTACCACAGTAATACTACAAAAAAAACCCCCACAAACCAAAGCACAATCAAAAAACCCCACCACCAAAACACCTCGATTTAAAAAAACCCAACAACCTAGGACTCAGAGTAATATGAACTCTGTGATTGTGTAATAAAACAGCTACTTAAAACTGTGTGCACTTCTGTATTAGGGAACAAACTACAACCCTCATCTTTCTGCTGGGCCATGAAGTCCACAGTTTTACTTTCTTAAAAATGAAAAAAAATGGGGGGGAATAATCACCAAATTTCAAGGCACTAAATGTTGTCTGTATATTAACATTCTATCTTGCATAAATGTACATTTCAGCAGTTATGAAAATGCGACAGCTGACAGTTGACTACTACATGTGAACAGATGCTGCAAAAGCTTCCCTTTAAATAGTTCTGTCAATGCAACGTCAATTTTAGAAGTGACACCACTGCTGTTCCAGGACGCGATCCTGCAAACTCTTATTCACACAGGGAGTCCCGCTGATTTCCATAGAACATTTACATTTGTAAGACTCCGAAAGGTCAGGTCCTTAGTTGCAGAGCTCTCTTTAACAGTGACTGACAAATATACAACAAAGTTTTTAGTAGTGCTGAACACTGTACTTGAGGGCAACGACGTTTAGATTCCGTGATATTCTCCTGGACAGCACATGCATTTTCTTTCACAAGTTACATGAAGCATATTAAATAAGCTTGAGAAACCACTGAAGGAGCAAAAGCGTAAAGATAAAAATACGTCATGTGAAACCAAGCTTGCAGTATTAAGTAGAACTTTGAAAAATTCATCTGCCCAGAAGCCGAGCCCGCACGGAACGCGGTGCCGATCAGAACGCCACGTTAAAAACTGCCACGATAAACCCGTGCACACCCCCCGCCCCTTTGTTAGCTCCCTTTGCATAACGGTACTCTTCGGGACGAAGGGAATCCATGAAAGAGAAGAGACATTTAACGGAGGGGGGGGGTGAGGGGTGGGGTGTGTTCCCCCGGAGCCAGCGCTGAAGCCGGGAGGCGACAGGGACCGGGACGGGCGGTGCTGCAGGACAGCGCGGAGTCCCCGCCCCGGCCCAGCCCTGCTGGGGAACACATCCCGAGAACCCCACACCTACCTCCCCTCCCTCCGCACCCCTTCTGAGAACCGCTCAACTTTGGAGGAGGCAGAGGATGGGAGGAAGCGCCGTCGCACCTGCCCCGGGCTGCTGGCACTTTCGATGGGGATACGGGGGAGAGGGGCGCATCTCGCCGCGGGGCACGGCGGAGGGGGGCTGAACCCCCCCCCCCCCCCTCCGACCCGCCCACCGCGGGCCGCCACGCCCCCCCCCC
>WTSP01014594.1:24065-42032 GCA_025331215.1 Actenoides lindsayi | reverse complement strand
TTGAACCCCTCCAGGGATGGTGACTCCACCCCCTCCCTGGGCAGCCTGTTCCAAGGCCTCACCACTCTCTCAGTAAAAAAATTGTTCCTAGTATCCAACCTAAACCTCCCCTGGGGCAACTTCAGCCCATTTCCTCTAGTCCTATCCCTAGTTATCTGGAAGTAGAGACCAACGCCCACCTCCCTACAACCTCCCTCCAGGGAGCTGTAGAGAGCAATAAGGTCTCCCCTCAGCCTCCTCTTCTCCAGACTAAACAACCCCAGGTCCTTCAGCTGCTCCTCATAAGACATTTTCTCCTGACCCCTCACCAGCTTCATTGCCCTTCTGTGAACTTGCTCCAACACCTCAATGTCTTTTTTATCCTGCAGCACACAAAACTGAACCCAGTGCTCATGCTGTGGCCTCACCGGTGCCAAGGCTTGCTTATATCCTCGTTGCCCTTTCTTACTTATTCTTTTGGTGTTCTTTCTTACTCACCTCCACAGCTTCTGCTTTATTTTTTGTGCTTTGGGTAGTTCTCTGAATTCCTTGCAGTGTTGCAGTGCCCAGATTCCCCAGTGCTGTTCTCAGCCCATCTCAGCCGTGTGTTTTACACAACCAAACCAGATTTCTGTCATCTGGAGCACTTATGAAGAACTTAAGTTCAGAGTGGTTTCCATCCCGACTACTTCTGTGAAGGCAAATTAATAATTTCTGAGGTCCATATAGCCTAATTTAGTTGTTACGCTCTAAGAACTTAGCGAAAAATTTAAGTTAACTCAGTCTAGAGTAATTTGCCTTTTCACATGGGCATCTCAGTTAAGTGAGGTCTACCTCAGATGCATGACGTCAATGAGTCTTTAAAGCTTGTTTGAGGGAGAAAAGGTTTTGAAAAGCCTCTGGGAACTTCTCATTGAAGGTCAGAGGCAATTGCAGAGAGGGTTTGCATGAGCAAATGCAGTAGGTTGGTGGCAGGGTCTGGAGGACAGCAAAGGAAGTCCATTTTATTTTGCTCTGATGGTCCACAGTTGTATACTGGAACCTGTCATGACATGAGTGCTTTCTCTGGCTGCATATTACAACGTGCAAGTAAAAATTGCTTTAGTTTTGCATATGAAAATAGATGAGAACATAAGAAATGACCCACTGGAACAGGCCAGTGTCCATTTTAGTCCAACCTTCTGTCTCTGGAAGTGCAATAGGAGATGCTATTCAATGAGAGCAAAGTCTGGCCACTTGGAGACCAGAAAGCACAACAGCTCAGAGCTATTGGGAAGCACAAGCAGTCTGAGGTTGAGCTGAGGTTGAGCTGACTTACCTTTTTTTTTAAAATATCTTTTTTTCTCCTAAATGCCTGGTGTCAGGATGACATCAGCAGCTCATTTTGACAGGAGGTTTCTTTTTGGAGCTCTGGAGTATTTTCCGCCTCTTATTTTTGGCTTAATTTGGAATAATTGTTACGACTTCTGAGTGCTTAAGATACCTAACTATGTTATTGTGGTTGAACCAATTACTGCACTTTACCTTTTTGGCCAGGAACCCATGCAGGGACTTACTTTGGTTCGGGTGGCACGTGTTGGTTCATTAAGCCACGGAAATCCTCTTGCATGCATGAAGCCAAGAAAAACAGTGCTAGGCTGGATGTTATTGTACTTTGAAGACAGAGATGGAGTTCTAGATGTTGGGTGTGGTAGATACTATTTTTGGTCTATCCCTGTAATCACACAGATGGATGGGAAGGCAGTTGAAAAAAACCAGGAAAACATCTTGACTGGGGTTAGAAGAAAGGGAAAAGGAAATGGTTTCAAACACAGCTTTGGCTTTGAAAGTTGTAACGGTAGGTGGAAGAGCAGTAGGCCACCTTTGGGCTCCAGCAGGCAATCCCTGGTGGAGGCAACACTGAAAGCTCATGCAAGGGTGCTGTTGTGGGTGGCAGTGATGATGCTGAGCCCGGCAGTGGTCAGTTCTCTGTGGATGTCTGGTGAGGACCAGATAGTCCTGGTGCAGAATTCACTGCCATGATGTGGTGGTCCCAGCGTTGTCACTGGTTGCTGCAAGCTGGACCCTGGTCCTTCTCTCTCTGTGTCCCAATGAAGCTGCAGAGGAACAGCAATGTATGTGTTGTGCAGTGTCAGGTAGTGAGGATGGGTCGTTCCCTCTACTGCAGAACCTCATCTCTGAGGGGAGAGAGGAAGGATAAGGACAGGGAAAACATTCTGGAAAACTATAAAGGACAAGCCAGCAAGGAAGAGGATGCCAGCAGAAAACAGAACACAGACAAAACAGGGAAAAGGTTTTTCTAAGGGTGATTCTCTTGCTCCCTCTGTGTGTGTCCTTCTCTCTCGAGCAGCTCTCAGCCTCAGTACTCAAGCTAGTTAGAAAAATCAGTACTTTAAAGTGCTTGAAGAAGGCCCGTGGCTCAGAGCAAGGCCCGGACCTTCATGGAGACCTCGTTTCCCCCAAGTATGCTCGGAGCCTTCCCAGGGTTTAGCACGGCTGAGCCTAAATTAACATTCCCTTTTCGCTGCTTTGCAGACACCATCGATCTGCAACGCGATATTTATCCGTGCAGCTGGCAGCTGCGGTGTCAAGTGCTGCAGATAGATGAGACCATTACTACCATACAAATATTTTCCTTTTTTTCCACACTGGCTCTCCGAAGCCATCGCGCACAACAAAGTTTGCAGCAGGATCGTACGGGGCGAGAGTCAAAATTCCTCTTTTTTTTTTCTCTCTCACACGAGGGAATTTGGACTCTGTGCAGTGCAGAGCTGCAGAGTGTAAGCGGTTCGTTCTTGTTTTATTGGGCAGGATAAAAAGGCAAGTACCACTCGCAAGTAGCTGGCAAAAAAATCTGTTTGAAGTCAGTGTTTAGCACGCTGCTTTGCCTAATACAACAATTAGTACTGATTTGCTGTTACGAATGCTCCTCAGCAAGAACAAATCGTTCATAACTGAAAACCTCCTCTAAAAGAAAACCTCTTTTACCTGACAAACTCACGAATTAAGTAGTACTTGGATGCTGAAAGATCACAACAGAGCTGGAACAAAAGAGAAAAGTCTGCTGACTGTAAAAAAGAAAGCCATTCAGATGTGCCTGGCAAAGGGTATTACAGGTTGGCTGTCTGGAGCAATTTCCCCTCATCATTCAGGCTGCTGTCATCTTCTGTATGAAACAAAAGTCTTCAGGCTTGCAACAAAAGCCTTCAGACTTCCAAGCACGAGGTGCATGTAATTGGATGATGTCTTCTTTATATAAGGGTAGGAAACTGGTGTGAAGCAAATCTGTCTCCTTCCATCTTGGTCATGAACTCGTGTATTAACGGGGTATTTTAAGTGTTTGGGAGTGAAGTTTGAGATGAAGACAGGGGAGGTTATGCTCAAAGGAGCAGCTCGTGCTCAGGGCTGTGCTGGGGAGAAGGTGCTGAGATGGATGAGAGGGTCTGGGGCAGGAGAACTGGAGAAGATGGTGGAGGGCACAGCATGGGAGGCATATGGTGCAAACATGTAGGTGGACCAAGATCTCTTCAACCAGCTGGAGGAAGCTTCATAGTTCCTGTGGGGGACTTTAACCAGGTGCACAACTGGTTTGGGTGGAAGCATCCTGCATTGGCAGGAGACCTCTGGAGTGTGTTAAGGACAATTTATTGATGTGTCCCCCGGACAGGTTGCTTGGGGGAGGTGCTCTGCTGGATCTGCTAGAAAAGAATGAGAAGGAACTGGCTGGGGATGCACAGGTCACTGGCAGCCCTGGCTGCAGTGACCTTGGGATAATAGTATTTAAAACGCTGTGGGAAGTGGGGAAGGGGATGAAGCCTCGAGTGACTTGATCTGGCTTTGACGTTGACGCTGTTTGGAGCAGGTGTTTGGACCAGAGACTTTCAGAGGTATTGCAGATGAGGTTATTCTCTAAGTCTCTGGTTTCTTGGTTTTGTACCAAAATGGGAAATTATTGGAGTTCTGTTTTATGAGGTCAGAAACTTTGTCCTGTGGATTTTGCCTGTGGGTTTGCAGAGCTGTGTTTTCCTAGCATTGTCACTGGATTTTTATCTGACTATGACCTTTTTGGAAATTGCACTGAAGTTTGGGGTTGGGTTTTTTTAGGACAAGGGAAAGTATAAAGCAAAAATTTGACATACAGGCAGTTCTTCTTCTGACTTGACTTTTAGTCCTAATAGTCTCGTCTAAGGTATGAATTCTCTTTTACTGATTTTTGCCTGTTTCTCTTAAATAATCAAAATCCAAAGTAAATGAAAATTCATGGTCGTGATGATTGGATATGTATTTATTCTGAACCTTATGAAATAGCTGACTATCATTTTAGAGCATTAAAATAATTTACTAGACATATCTAACAGCACTAAAATAGAAATGTCTTTAAATTTTCTTAGTATTTTACTCTTTTTAATATCTTTTTTTTTTTTTGTCCTGTCTTTCTCTACAGTGTTTTCACTCAGTTTCTGCCAGGTTTGTGTAATGTTACAGCAGTAACTGTAAATTTCACAATTATTTGGTTGTAAGAACTAGATCTTTTTGTTAAACAGAGGAAAAAGAAACACTAGTGATGTTTGCTTTGGGTAAAAATGTATTTTACTGACTTAGATTGGGCAAACTTTGATCCAGCTGCATTGCTTGTAGGCTGGTATTTTTTTGCTGTACAAAGGACTTGACTGGTACTTTACCTTAAAAGCTAAAGACGTGCTTGGAAGGCAGGTACCTACATCCAGGTTACTGGTTTGGGTTTTAGAAAATAATCTATAATTAATTAGATGCCATCAGGTAAATTTCTGTCTGCCCTGGCTAATTGTTCTATCCCTCTTAGCCTTCCAGAATTTTGGAGCTACGTGGACTCAGATGAAACCTTTGCAACCCATTTTGATCGAGTCGTGATCATATTCCACTTTTGTCCAAAGAATATATTCAGCTTTCTTCTGTGCTCCCTCTAGTGTTTAATGTGCTATATGACTGGAAATAGAAAACAAACAGGGATTTGTATTCCCTCCAAACCCGGTGAAAGAATTAAAATAATCTTTTGGGGTTGTTTTTCTTCTTGCTGAAGTTCCTTTAGAGTTTGCTCTTGTGGGACTCATGAGCCCATTTGAGCTATAGCAAATGTGTGTTGCATGTCCAGATGTGCATGAAAAAACAGGATTAAGTTGGGCTTTATATATTAAATCATTTCAAAATTTGCCAAATGTAAAACAGGAACAAGAAAAAAAACCAACACCTTTGCTGTCAGTCGGTGCATAATAATTAGGCAAAATTATTGGTATCTAAATTAATCTTATATTCAAGCCTGTATTTGTTGCAGTTCCCTGCAGTCACATTTAAACTGGTGCTGGAAAGAAAGACCTGGATGAAACCAACTTGGATTTTTTCAGTTACATAAAACTCTGAAAGGCTTTTACAAATTGCTTCTGTGTGGGAGGCAGCTTGCTGCAAAGCTGTCACTTGAAACTTTATCAATCAGAAGACAGTACCAGTTTTAATTATGCAGATTTTTCAAAGTAAAAGAACTTTTTCTTGCATGAAAATGTAGAACAGAGTCAGGTGAGATCTGGAACAATCTGAAAGATTTTGAGGAGTTTGCTCGGCTTAATTGAAATAGCTTGAAAAAGGTTGCTCCTGTGAAGCAAGAATACTTTAGCTTTCTTCTTTACAAAAGAAAACCCTTTTTCTCCCCTTGTATATTGTACAAATTGTCAATAACTCCTGATGATCTCTTTCCCCAGTAAAGGAGTCCACCTCGGCGTGTCCCTGAGCCTCTCTATAGCTGTAAAGATCTCCACTCTCTGCATTTTTATGGCCTAATTTAGGAGCCTTGAGTCCCAAAATAATGTGATGTTGTTGAATTGTCTGTCCATCACCACGCAGCGAGGGCAGCAAATGCTGTGCTCTCTGCCAAGTGGCTGATAAATCCTTTCCATGCGGAGGCAGTTTGAAGTTCTCACCAAAGAGGTGAAATTGCTGCAGACATCCTGATGTTTGCTAAGAAACCTCAAAACCTCTCAGCTGTGCTTTCTGGTTCGACTGTTACATGAGATGCCATGATGTCATGTCTCCTATATCTTCAGAGGGAAGAAACAATGAGTTGAATTTTATGCTGCTTTAGCAAGACAGACGATCGGAAAGGAATGTGAATTAATCATGAACACTCCATTTTGCTAATGTGTTTTGTGATGGGAGAGAGAGAGAGAGAGAGAGAGAATGAGAGCGTTTCCTTTTGCTCTTACTTTTTGGGTTGTTTGACTTCATTAGAAGTTGAATTATACTGTTTGTTCTCACTCTTAGAAAGATGCAGCACTAACATGTCATGTAGTTATGACTGATATGTTCTCTAAACGCGCTTCGCCAGTGTTTATTGTGCAACAGAGTTGGCACCGCTACCTGTTGGAATTTGCTAAAATCAGGACTTCTACCAGAAAGAGGCACTTCTGAGATTCCCATAACAAAGCCAATAAGCAGTTTTCCCTCTTACTTTGGCTGTCTTTTCCCCTGGCTCCCTCTTGTTCCGATTTTGATGTTGTCTTTCCTAATTTCCTCTCCTCTGGCAGAGCTCTCCCTTTGCTAAGCCTCACGCGTGAAGGTTGTCTGAGGAATCCTACCAGCGTTGCCCAGCATGGGGGTGACTCCAAGCTGCTCCCCTTCCCTCTGCATGACGTAGCTGGTAATGAAAATGATGGATGGCACCTCTCCTTCTCAGGTCCTTTCAAACGTTGACGTGACCCAGTGCTCATGCCCAGCTGTATTAGGATAGGGTCACAGGTCCTCACCCTCGTGACTCTTTGCAGATTCCCTTTTAGTATCATTGTGAACTTTTATTGCCTTTTTCTTGTTCTTTTTACGCTTCAGCCTGGAGTTAGCCTTCTGGCAACTTCCCTTCCCCCAGTTGCTTTGTCTTCTCCTTTAGCTCTCTTTTAAATCACATGGTATTTCTGGTTTCAACACCTACAAGGCTATGACCTCTTCAGTGAACTTGAAGAATAGGCTATTCTGTGGGTTTTAGTTTCTCAGGGTCACAACTGCTGCCTCTGCTGTCTGGGAGTAGGGCACATCAAAGTCAACTGTCCTATTTTTTGGCATTCAGACTCATAGCCCAAAAAAGAAATGTGTCTGTGTCTTTGCGAATTTATGTCTCCCAGTCCATGAGTTCTTTCAGGTCAATCAAACAAAAGTGCCAACTGCTATGGATGTGCTCTTTTATTCCTCCACCTCCTAAACTCCTAGCTCAGCAAAAAAAAAAATAATCAGGGCTGTTGCAGGTGTATAGGCTGGTCTCTAAAGAGATTCTCGCAGCACCAGAGATCACAATCTTTGTCTCTGCCCTTTCTTTTGTGCTCCAAGACCTTTGATCGCAAAGACATTTCAAGAGAAGCTCATCTGAACACTGGCTTTCTGTTCTCAGGCTGGCAGCAGAAGTTCTTGACTCCGTCTATGTAATCAAAGGGAAAGAGAAGCTCTTCAGCATAGCCCTGTACCACAAAAGAAAACCACAAAGAAAAACATTTCAGTAATGCCCTGAGCAGAGATAGCACATGGAGCTTGTGACCCCTTGATGATATGACCTCTTAAGGATTGATCTACTCTATGGATTTGCATGCGTGCCATGGTGTCTTTGGAGCAGTCGTGCTGGATTGCAGCCACCATATCCAGAAACTTCTCTGGATGCCAGTTAATGATGTTTGACCTTCCTTAATGCTATTCCTGCTCCGAGAAGATCTGAGGAAGAGATTGGCCTTTCAGCCCATTTTTATCTTCTCAGCCTAAGCAAGCGTAGCTATCTTTGCAGTACTTCAGAAATCCACGTGGAAGCCTAATTCTTCTCTCTTATTTACTTGCCTGTGAACCTAGCTTGGAAATTACCATTTATTTGTAACTAGTTAAGCATCTTATGATTCATAGGTGTCTTCCCAGTTGTACTGCAGTACGTGGTTATTCACATCTAGCAAAGCCTCCAAATCTTATTTTCAACGCGCAGATTGTGAAGTGGGATTGACAGTTGCTGAAGTTGATGGCATTTGTAGTTGTAAAAGAAAATGTACTGTTTGAAGTAGCACCCCTACTGTATTTGCATTACAGGTTGTACGTATAGAGCATTTCTGACATGTCTGCACTACCCCAAAGGAAGAAAGAAGAGGGGAATTCAACATTTAAGGATTTGTCACTAAAAGAAGAGCTCTAGAAGTTGGAAAAATCTGCTCTTAAAATTTGCTCACCTCACTTAGGAAAATGGGGTGATTTAAAATGCCATTGGGAGATTGACGTGAAAATTTGAAGACTGTGTCAGCGACTGTTATGTAAATGGCTCTTGAAAAGTCTCTGGATCATTTACTCAGAGGCGTATTTAAAGCAGGAAATGACTTATTCATGCATTGTTTCATGAGCTCATACTGTGATTTACGGGTTTGGGTATTTGGTTTTGGTGGTTTTTTGTTTTGTTTTGGTGTTTGTTTTTCTTTTGTTTTGTTTTTTTCTGGGGTTTTTTTTGTTGTTTTTTTTTTCCAAGCTGCTTGAAAGGACACACAAAGAGTTATAAGCATGTAGAAAGCCACGTGATCAACAAGGGCAGCAGAGTGGGTATGGAGGTGACATGAAAACAAAACCTGGGAATTAAATACTGACCAACCAACTGGTACAATCAAACAAGCTGAATGAAATTGCCGAGCAAAGGCTTGACGTGGGATCTTTTAGCTCTGAATGTCAGAATGTCTTTGAGGAGCTTCCTTTGAAAACAAAACACTTGCAGCTCAGATGTTCTGGTAATATGTACCTGTCTTAGCTGTTCATCTTGGGTTAAATCTTGCTTGGGATGGATTCCGGTCTTTCTATAGGGTATTGCGTGCTTTTAATCCCTGACAAATGATTTGTCCTGAGAAGGTGGTTTTAGTCGTGGAAATGACTACAATAAAGCATGTCAACTGACTATCAGAGAAGGTACCAAACCAATTCAGTCAGGATGTTAGTGTTTGTATGGAGGGTAAGGCTTTTAGGCCATTTTTTTCTTGCTCCCATGAAGCTGCGTGAGAAGGTCATTGCAAGTGAATAACCTGAGCGTGGGGAAGCACAGAGAGACGTGAACTTGGGGAAAGAAACCGGTTTGAGAAAGCTAATTTTACAAGATTTGGTTACACCAGCAGCACTTTGTCTAAATAGGATGCAGGAGACTTATTTCAGTCCTGAATCTCCTACTCTCTCAGGCTCCCGTGTAACTTCGGACATGTGATTTAAGACTTCATCTGTTTGTTTGCCATCTGTGAAGAGCAAAAGCTGCTCTTCTCATTGCATCAGGACATTAGAAAGGACCAATCCTAGCAGCTGGGAGCTCCTCAGCTACTTCAGTGATGTGAACCCTATGATTGCCTAGACAATGAGGAAGGAGAGGCTAATTCAAAGGTCCTTTCCAATACTATTATTGCTGACCCCGTGCTCTGTAATAATGTATTTGTGATTTGATTTGTTCTTCCTAGAAATCTTTATAATATGTCTTTATTGTTTCTGATTTAATTAATCTCTACCCAGTTCTTCAGTTTATCAGCATCATTCTGTTTATACTCTCCACCAGCTCATACAGCCACAAGATTATTGCTGCACAGAAGAGCTTTACATGTTATATAGCTTTGTTCAGCATAGCTTTTTGGGGTTTTTTCTTCTATAAATCCTATCTTAATCACCAAGTTGCTCGGCATTGTCTTAAAAACAGGTCCGTGGGAAACATCAAACCATCGTCTTGGAAAGTATGTTGGTGATATATGGCAATTATCACATAATTGAATGAATATTTCAATGAAATGAATTCAAATGAATATAACAATTATCACAAAAGAAACCTCTGTTTGCTGAATGGGCTGGAATTGCACAATTTGTGTATCAGGTTCACGCTGGAAGCTGTGTCCATAACAGAAGGGCACCATGGCATACGTTCAATTTCTGCTGTTTCTGCTCCTGGGAAATTGTAATTGAAGTATTAAACTTAACATGGGCTTTTCTTTAAGCTTAGCTTCATTTCTAAGCTTGCAGATACAAGCACCATCTTTAATTTTACAGATGGGTATAAGTTTGAGTACACCTCTTCGTTCTCAATTTATTATTTTTTTTACTGCTTATTAATCATTGCAGGTCGGTTTGACTAGATGGTAAATAAAGTCTGGAAAAGCCTAAATGATGGCTGCAATGAAAATACGTCTTTATATCTAATGGACCAGATGCCCCTCTATAGAGAGGGAATAGATTTTTGGCAACATGGAGGAGTTTTCAGAAGCTGTTGTCTTCTGCCCTAGTCAGCTTCGGCGACCAAAGGAGGGTTGTCTAACTCAGTATAATCAATAACTTGGCTGCTTTTCCTTCAAGAACCACAAGTTTCTTCAGGAGGGAGTTTTAATTTGATGCCTTCCTTAAATCTGTGCAAACCATACTAAGGAATGAGGCTTCAGAGCTCTGAGCTTTTAAATCTGACAGTCCACATACAAGCTCCGCTGAGAAAAGAGTTGGTCTGTAATGATAAAGAGTTTCTAGTAAGGATGGCTTTGGCTTTGTGCAGATCTGGGAAGATCAATTCATTCTAGTATTGGCAATGCTGAGCCTCATGGACAGACCAGCTGCCACTCCTTCAAATTAAATATCTTTTCAGAGAGCCCTGGGGCTTGCTGTTGTGATATTCTCAGTTTTATCTGAGTAAATGACAATGAGAATTGCTGAAGATGTCAGAATGACTCTGAAATAGTAATACCTCGTGGATACAAATCTGAATGAAACCGCTGCTGGCTACAGCTGCTGGAGTCTAGATACAGAATAACATTGATAAGTTTAATTGTGTTTTTATTTGAACATGTGATGCCTAACTCCATTTTGGAAGTAGAGCTCGAGAAACTGTCGCGGTTTTGTAGTTCATGTTCCTTAACAGCTTTTAATTAATAAACCAGAGTTGGTGTACTTGCCACAGCCACGTAAGGAAGAGATACTGCTCAGAGCCCCTTGGCATCATGCCTCTGTGATCAAGTCTCTGGACTTGAAGGCAAAGGCGAAGATCCAGAGCCATGAAAGCGAAAAGATGTCAGAGATTGTTTCTCATGCTTATCTTTGCCAGTCACACAGGAAAGGCACCTTTGACCTGAAAACTCTCCTGTGCTATGTGATGATTGATTGTGCTATATTGGATGAGAATTTATTTTTCATAAGCTATAACTGAAAGGTTGAATTCTGAACTCTTGAAGTCCATTTGCTCCTTTTCTGGGCCCGATTTAGAAATGTCCTTGGAAGAATCCTGTCCTTTTTTGCCTCTCTCAGAGGTGTTTCCAGTGTGCTCTGGAGGAAAAGGGCAGGCTGATCCTCCATAGTTGGTTTTAAACAAAGATTTAGTCAATGCAGACACTATGATTGGATTTTATGGCATTCTATGCATGAGCCAAACAAGAGAGTTCTTGTGTTCGAAAAGTCTGTTTGTGGCAGCAGGAATAACTTAGTCACGTAACCTCTGATGTGCAGGAGGCAGAAAAGCAAGAAGGAAAATGGTGCTCAGAAAAAATCAAGCTCAAAATCAAGGCATTGTGGTGAAGATTTAATCCTTGTTTTTTAACAGAGAAAAAAATGTGTAACTCAAACATTGAAGAGAGTACATTTATAGATCTGAATGATAAATCAAGAGAAAAGCATGTGTTTAGGCTCCACAGGGCAATAATTCACATAGTTCATCTCCATGTGATCTACACATGTTAAAGAAAGATAAATCAAGCAAAGGATAAGAGTTATTAATTGCCCACATGAAAGAACTTGGGACTGACATCATGCGGGTGGAAGGGATGATCAGAGTAGGGAACAGTATCAGGAAAAACACTCCATGCATCTTCCCAGCTATATTTTGCCATGCCCTCTTTTGCTGTGTGTTTGTCTTTATGCACGGCTTGGGAAAAAAACCTTTTAAGTGGAAAAAGCAGAATGAAAACTACACGCATCTCTACACGTAGTCCCTTTAAACACTGCTAAAGGACTATCTTGCTTTTCTTCTCTGAACGTGGCTCAAGGCCTGTTTTAGTCAGTGCCCCCACATACCTGATTAGCTTTGGTACCTTTTTTCTTTGCTGTCTGTGCCGGGAGCACCTTGTTGGGATTGAGATCTGTCAGTGAAACAGATGCTGGCCTGGCCTCCGTGCTACTTGCTCTGTATTCTGACAGCAATCGATACGCTGTGAGGTTTCAAATCCCACAAGGCTGGGTTTTGCCTCAAAGGAAGGAATCTCCCTGTATTTTGTTTTGCTGTATCATTGACCCTTTGCTTATTATTACTTGCTGTCCAGAAAGTGAAGCAAATTGCGTGCATATATAAACATCACTGTTTCTGATAGATTCATAAATAACAGCATCTGTTTCGGTGCCACCGTCGCTCTGAGCACGTTACAGGCAAAACAAGTCGCAGCCCTTGTTCTGAGGTTTTGATTCAGCAGCCCCACATTCTCACCTCTATGAAGAGCCTTTTGTGCACACAATCACGTCTTTTAGGTATTTAGATATTCCAAGTAACTTCTGTGCAGAAGCATCAAAGATCAGGGCCTAATGGGACAAGCAGCAGAAGAAAGAGCTCATTGTCAGTAGGTAATAACTCCTTGTCATTCTCTGTGGGAGGCTGGTGGAGGTGAAAAAAAAATTGGGAAGGATCGTTGCTAAGCACTTGCCATATCATCTCTTGGTTAACCAGCACCCAGGGAAGCTTGGTTTTAAGATCTCCTCTCCAAAAAGTTTTCAATAGCTGGCCTGCAGCCTTTTAACGGAAAGTGAAGCTGAATTAACTTAGCCAATCCTCTGAAAGAGACGAGTATAACGAAGTATTAAAAATACAGAATTATTTGAACCCTTTGAGAACCCTCTGGAAGGTTTTGTCTCCATATTAACTTCCTCTCCATTAGCACTTCGTATTTGTCATGCCACGTTACTTCTGATCCCGTTGCTATTTAACGCAGCGCTGTTGTAATTTCATCTTTAACTCGCATTTTTCTGTAAATGCACATGACCCATATGGGGAAAAGGGGGGGAGGGTATCCGGGGCTTCCGAGTGGCAGCGTGACGATTCCTCATCAATTCGTCACCGGTTGGTCATGATGAAGTATTTGGAAATTTCCTTAAACTCCATCCTGGCAACATGGGAACTTGGGTCTCGACTCGGAATCTTATCAGAATCCATCTCTGCGGACAAACGCCCGCTGATTTCTCTCCCAAGCCAGAAAGGAGGCTACTTGACATTTGTTTGTTGGCTAATCTGTTTGAGAAATCTTACATAAACTCCGGGAGGGGAGCTGCCAATTTCTGCACGTCGGAGGAGAAATGCTTCCTTATTTGGAGAGGTTTGCTCCTACTCGGGGCCACAAGAGTGGTTTCCAAATGCTTCTGGTATTTGATGACTGTGGCATAACTTTGGCGATCTTTGTGCGCTTTATATTCCTCCTTTCAGCTGTTTGGAGATCGACTGATGTGAAAGGGTGGCAGTCAGGGAGAGAGTCCTTCAAGATTTGCTGTCTTCAGAGGGCTTGTCGCTGGAGTGGAAGGGGATGAAGGGACACCTACAAATAAAAACACAAACAAAGCCACCCGCCCTCTTCCTTTTTATCCGGATTGGGGTTTGTTTCGCTAAGCTATAGAAAACGAGGTGAGAATATGCCCACATTTCTGTGAGACATCACGAGTGGTTGCTCAGCTTCCAGAAGGGAGCACAGAGTCCTCACCTGCACCGTGGGCAACAGCAGCAAGGGCTGAGCCCTTTCCTTGGCCGTGGCCTTGCATGCATGGTGAGATCCTGCTGCAGTGTGATGCTCCAGTCTCCTGGGACCAGCATCCCTTCAGTGACCACCAGGGTCACTTCAGTGGCAGGGGTATGAGGACACATTTTAGTGTCTCATGTTGAGCTAGCTTCCATGGTAACTGACCTCTCTCGGTGGATCTGGTGCAGAAACATCTGCACATTAATCACTTTTGTGGTCTATGGTGTTGCTGCCAACGCTGTAACATGGAAGCTTTGGAAATAAATGTGGACAGACTGACCCCAGGGACTAAAGTGGTTATTTGTGGGGGCTGGATCTGGGGAGAAAGTTTCTTCTTCTGCTAAAGATTCTCTTTCCCTTTGACCAATATATTATATTCAATGCACATTCTGCATTATGCTTTCCTCAGTTTACCTGGTTTGCTCCTCGTATTTGGGGAGCTGTTTGTTTAGAAGTGTGTATTACTGCTTCTCTGGAATTTATTTGCTAACCGCCAGCTCCAGAGTTGGTTTTACATGTTTAATTTTATTATGTTCATGAGGCGACGTTGGCAGGAAAGGCACTATAAAAAGCATTCATTTCATGGAGTGGTACAAACATGTTTTCCGCTGAATTGATGACACTGAATATAAAACACTTCTCATTTATGCCTCCCCTTAAGGTCTGCTTAATGAACTAAAGTTTTTCATGTTACTTAGAGGTGCAGTTCTTTCTACCCATCCAGAGAGGCTACAAAACTTAATATGCATTTACAGCTGCTGTCTCTTGTAAAATAACCTCTTTAGGAACCTCTGTCCAGGAATCTTAGGGTGTCAGGGCAGTTCCTCCACTCTTTTCTTTTTTCTTACTATTTCCCCTTGAACTCTTTTCTTGGGAGGATGTGTATAAAAATACCTATAAATGAAGAGACCTGGATTGAGAACCCAGTTGTGAAGGTATCAATATTTTGATGCAGGCACACGTTTAGACTTGGGGAAGTAACATCTTTGAGACACACCAGTGTTTTCCGTTTTCAAGCGGCTTTGACTCTACCTGTGAACAAACAGCCATGATTCCCCAGTGCAAATAATTTATCGCATTTGCATATAATATTTTTTTTCCCCCTGGCAGCGGGATCGTATTAATTAAAATGCTTGTTACAACTTATGATCTGATGCTTTGCAGAAGGCACTTCCTTAGGCTATTAACAAGGGCTCTGATGAAAAATGCCTGTTTCCGATCCCGTTTCATACATCGGTGTCTAGAGGCTGGAAGTGGTCCTGGCTAATACTCCTCCATCCAGGACTCATCTTAATGCTTAATTAGTTTTCTGGTGAGGTTGCATGGGTATGCCAGGTCATGCAGGGAAACTGGGATAGATAAGACACGTGTAAAGCAGAGCCCGAAGTGGGATAATTTGACCGTGCTGCTTTCCCATGCGCAAGTGCTGACATGCAGTTAGCGCTTCATCAAGGGATTGATCTCCTGCCCATCATCTCAGCTGACCTATATTTTAATGTAAACACTGGAAACGGAACAAGGTGTTGCATAAAACACCGCATCTTATGTTCTCACCGTTGTAACTCTTCATCCTCCAGTGTAACTCCTTTTTCTACCTCTGGCACTTGTGTGTTGACAGGGAACTGGGATTGTTTAGCCTGGAGAAAAGGAGGCTTAGGGAAGACCTGCTTGCTCTGGACAACTCCCTGAAAGGAGCTTGAAGAGAGGTGGGAGTCAGTCTCTTCTCCCAAGGAACAAGTGACAGGAGAAGAGGAAATGGTCTCAAGTTGTTCCAGGGTTTAGGTTGGACAGGAGGAAAAATGTCTTCCCCAAAAGGGTTGTCAAGGGCTGCCCCAGGCTGCCCAGGGCAGTGGTGAATGATCCCTGGAGGGGTTTCAAAGCTGTGGAGCTGTGGTGCTGAGGGACATGGGTTAGTGGTGCCCTGGCAGTGCTGCGTTAGACTTGATCATCTTAGAGGTCTCTTCCAGACAAAATGATTCTACGATGTTATGAAACATTGGTGATTGGTGTGCTACCAGAGATCGAAGCGTTTCAGTGTCTTCTGTCTGGGTAGAGAGTGATGCTAGTCCTACAACAAGGAGAGACAGGCTGATGTTTAAAAATCCAGATAAGGACATTCTTCCTAGACGAGCCTTCCTAATTAGAGCAGAGAGTTTCTGTCTCAAGATACAACCTTTCATGTGGTAAATGCTCAGTTATAAATGTATGAAGCTATTGATTTTCTGATGCCTTGCCAGCAGCTCATATGTTGAATATTTAATGTAACCCAAATACTTGTTTCCTAGAAATACTGGGAGATTTAAAAAAAAACAACCAAAAAACAAACAAAAACCAAAACCAAACCAATCTCTAGGGTGTACTGTTTAACCAGTTTTATACTGGGCAAGCTAGAGAGGGCTGTGTGACATGTCTGTCTGTGGAACTGGGAGGGATCCTTTCCAGTGGGCACCGGATGTTTGCACTGACTCAGATGGACTTGGGTGGGTGGGTGAGCCAGCAATGTGTCCTCGTGGCCAAGAAGGCCAAAGGCATCCTGGGGTGTATTAGAAGGGGTGTGGTTAGTAAGTCAAGAGAGATTCTCCTCCCCCTCTACTCTGCCCTGGTGAGGCCACATCTGGAATATTGTGTCCATTTCTGGGCCCCTCAGTTCAAGAAGGACAGGGAACTGCTGGAAAGAGTCCAGCGCAGAGCCACAAAGGTGATGGAGGGAGTGGAGCATCTCCCTGCTGAGGAAAGGCTGAGAGAGCTGGGGCTCTTTAGCTTGGAGGAGACTGAGGGGTGACCTCATGAATGTTTGTAAATACATAAAGGGGGAGTGTCAGGAGGCTGGAGCCAGGTTCTACTCTGTTGTATCCAACGACAGGACAAGGGGCAGTGGGTGTAAGCTGGAGCATAAGAGGTTCCACAGAAACATAAGGAAAAACTTATTCACTGTGAGGGTGACAGAGCACTGGAACAGGCTGCCCAGGGGGGTTGTGAAATCTCCTTCCCTGGAGACATTTAAAACCCACCTGGACGCATTCCTGTGTGACCTGCTCTAGGTGGCCCTGCCCTGGGTTGGATTAGATGATCTTTTGAGGTCCCTATCAACCCTTCACATTCTGTGATTCTGTGAATTGCAGATGGACACTTTTCAAGGGTTGCGAGTGATGAGGATGGTGGTTTTCATCCTGTCACCTGATGATTTGCTTTTCTGCAAAAGGCTGGAAAAACGTCACCCAAACTTATGTTTGAGATTAATATCCTTCGTAGTTGATGCTCCTTGTGTTCTGGGATTAGTTCTCCTCTTGCTTTCAAATTTGAATGAAGCAAAACTTAACTGCCCTTTGGACTACTCCTGAAGTAAAACTTGTGAGGTCCTGGATGTCTCTCCAACCAGAGGAGAGCTCTTCAGCATACTCTAGTAAATAAATGAGAACAGCCCAAAGTTAATTACAGCAGGATCTCAAATCAAGGTTGGATTGCTTAGTAATTAAAGTCATTAGGAATTCTGTTGTTTACTTTGATGCAGGTAAGATTTAAATCTTCTTTTTTTTCCCTTTTCCCCAGTTTTTAATTAGATGAGTAAAATTTAGTTGTATTGCTGCTTCCCCCGGCAACAACTTTGGTGTCAGCAGTCTGCTTTGGCTTTTAAAAATAAACAACAAAAAAGGCTTTATTTTCTTGCGTGGAAATGCTGTTAGATATGTTATTAGGAGAATTAAAATAATTACAACTTAATGATGTTTATAGTTACACAGTATCCTTTATTGTAAACCTGTGTGACCGTGCATGAAAACTTATGACATGAGGGCATCTCAATTGTGGAAATCCTGCTTTGCTGCCAATGTGGGGCAGAAAAGAAAACTAGAGACTGGTGGGCCAGGCTTTGTAACCCATGTAAGAGACCTGGGCAACTTCTGAAATACCAGTGACTCTGGTTTCAAAGGAAGAAAGAATCTGGGGAGATAAGAAGTGTGACCGTCCTAAGTCCTGCGGGTGCAGAAAGAGCCTTCTGTGCAAATGCCCAGACTGTTGGGTAAGCTGTGCCTGCTTCATTCTGCTGTGTCTTCAGAGATGGTTGTGATGTATTAGTCATAGAATCGTTTTAGTTGGAAAAGACCTTTGCAATCTCAAGTCCAACTGCTTACCCAGCACTGCCAGGTCACCACTAAACTAAGTCCCTTAGCACCACATCTCCATGACTTTGAAACCCCTCCAGGGATCATGGGGACTCCACCACTGCCCTGGGCAGCCTGGGACA